>UXGD01003409.1:0-20569 GCA_900474315.1 Torymus auratus | reverse complement strand
ACGTAAATTCTACTTTTTACACAGTTGATTTAATTTATAAAGGCAAGTTTATTTTATATTCTTAAAAATGAGTAGAAACTGCTTTAAAAAAAGTAGAATTAACTTTTTAGTAAAATAAGATTGTCATTATGCTTTGATATGCATTCCAAATAAAAAGTAGTTTTTACTTTAAAATTTAAAAAAAGTGAATTCTATTTTTTTTAAAGCATTTCTACTTTTTTGTTATCTAGTTGATTGAACTTTTGCAAAACAGCAAGATTTACTTTTTTTCCCTGTAGCGCTGGGACACACTCGAAATGTGGGAGTTTTACCGTTAAAAATAGTTAAAAATAAATTTTTATTATTTTGGTAGCAAATTTTAGTTTTTAAATAATAATTTGTATTATTGTTGTAGCAAACTTTACTATTTTTAACAGTAAAAATCCCACATTTCGAGTTTGCCCCAGCGCTACTATAAAAATAATAAATTATATAAAAAAGTAAAGTTTACAAATAAATTTTTCTTCGTGCAAGTGGTTAAACAAGGGAACTAACTACTTCATGCCTAAAAAAAGAACAAATTCTCATTCAAATCTACCCTACCGCGTTTCTCTCATTACTACATAAATCACCGAAGGTCGCGTATGCTACATATAATACGGCGTAACCGTTGAATAATAGCGACAATCATGCGACGCTCGCGAATGATTGCCTCCAATAATCGAGCTCTTTCCCCAGCCAGGATATGGCTGTATGAGGACCTCACGTCTCACCCGGCGCTGCAGTACCTCGCGTGGGTCTCGCTGCCGGTATGCCTGATCCTCTTCAGCGCGGGTTTCGTCCACATCGTCGCGCCCCAGAGTATCGGCTCTGGAATACCCGAAATGAAGACCATCCTCAGAGGGGTGGCGCTCAAGGAGTATCTCACCTTTCGCACCCTCGTCGCCAAGATCGTCGGGCTGACCGCCACGCTCGGCTCGGGTCTGCCGCTCGGCAAGGAAGGTATGATTATTTTGGTTCTTTTTAAATTAGAGTTGTCCTATACAATTTAGCTAACTTACGCCGATGGATACGATATTTTTTCTGAGTTTGAATTCATTTCTTAATTTTAGCTTTCTATTCTTTCTTATACGAATATTTAACAAATGATTCTAAACTTTGATCAATAATAAAGGCTGTATTTTTAGATTTTAAATAAATTGGGACACATAAGTTCAGACAAATTAATGCGTCCCGTGACGTCATGAAGAAAACCAAAGGGATTTATTTGACTAATGAGCGCAGATTAACGACGAAATTTGGCTTTTAAAAGTTTGACGTTTATTTAAACAATTTTTTATTGTTTATCTTATGACAACATTTTTCACGATATCAAAGTAAATATTGAGTATTATTGATAGCACCAGCTTATTACAAATGTCTCAAAATAATAAGAAAAAATAATTTTAAAATATTGCATAACTATAATATATTAACGGATACGCAGCAGAATCAATTTCATTGTGGTCTTTAATTTCCATTCTAAAATACATTAAAACACAAGCCAATTCAACTGGGCTCCAAACAAATTAAGCTTTTATTATTATTATACCCAGAAACGCATTTCCATAATTCTTGCCTGTAATAGGAAATACTGATCCCTCCAACTCATTGCAATTTATCACACAAAATTAGCCAGATAAATCAGCATTAAATCCGCGTAAAACTGCAGTGATTCACGCGCGGCCCGTTCAATCTTGCATCCTTGCCAAATCTGATACGATATTGCATTTCAGGAAATTCCTTTGACTATGCAATCCCACTTAAGCGTGCGAAAGTAAATAACGATAGATAGATAGATAGATTATATCTATAAAAAGACAACGCGTTAACCTTCCTCTCTCTTATTACTCTAACCTTTACCAAAAAATTATCATCGAATCTCCAGGTCCCTTCGTGCACATCGCTAGTATCGTCGCGACTCTTCTCTCGAAGCTGGTGACGAGCTTCCAGGGCATCTACGAGAACGAGAGTCGCAACTGCGAGATGCTCGCCGCCGCGTGTGCCGTGGGGGTGGCTTCGTGCTTCGCCGCCCCGATCGGTGGCGTCCTCTTCAGCATCGAGGTAACCACCGTGTACTTCGCGGTGCGAAATTACTGGCGCGGCTTCTTCACGGCTGTCTGTGGTGCCACTATGTTTCGGTTACTGGCCATCTGGTTCCAACGCGAGGAGACCATCACCGCCATGTTCATCACCAACTTCACCATGGACTTTCCCTTCGATCCTCAGGAATTGTTCGTGTTCGCGTTGATCGGTGTGGCTAGTGGCTTGTGCGGGTCGTTTTACGTCTGGCTGCATCGGCAGTACGTTATCTTCATGAGGAAGAACAAGAGCATGAACAGCTTCCTGCAAAAGAAGTAAGAATGTTTAAGCACTTTGCATTTTCCTTTTTTTCAAGTGATTTATAAATATATTTTATATGCACACTGAGTAAATGAAAAACTGAGAAGGTTTCGATTTCTAACAAAACTGATTTACTATTTCAATAATGCTTGTTTTTCTTGATTATTAAAATTTATTTTCAAATCCATTCCTTAATCTTTATACATTTATTTAATATCTTTATTGATATATTTTCTCATTTTATTGAAACATCAGTCCTTGAAACGCTGACTGGGTTGAATCGTTATACCGAATATTACGCAATTTTTCGATATTAATAACTTATAATCATCACATTTTTTTTTCATCTCGTAAGATTATAAAAATGTTTGGTATATGAAGTTCTAAATCTTAATTCTATGGGACTATGAATTAGAAGTATGAAACAATATTATACAAAATATACATTTCAATGACATAACAATAAAATATACAAATTATTGTCGAATGCAACTTTTAAAAATATGAAATACACTTGTTCATTGCAAATACATCATAAAATCATATAAACAAGCTCATAGAATTGCATGTAATCTCGTAAGATATTAATCTCGAGTGAAAATTTTGTATTTCAGTCGGTTCTTGTACCCTGGCATTGTCTCGCTGATGGTGTCGTCGGTTTCGTTTCCTCTGGGTCTCGGCCAATTCATGGCCGGTGACTTGAACACTCACGATCAAGTGCACGGGCTTTTTACCAACTTTACGTGGACCAAGGAGGATTTAAACGTGGAAGAGAGAAACGTCGTCAAGCATTGGGCCACTGAGCACACCGACGTGTTCGTTGGCCTTTTGAGCTTCACAGTATTCACGGTAAAGTTGCTTTAAAATAATCAAAATATTAAGTTCTGATATACTACGTTATGAAATAAGTCCTTCGCCACTATTTATTTATTCAAACTAATAATTCTCTTCTTTTATAGAAAAAAAATAACAAAAAAAAAGATGTATAAAATGTTGATTATAGAAAGTTATTTCATAATTTATAAAAATCAATCTTATAAAAAATCCCTCAACTAAATGATTATGAATTTTTGCAGTTTATCTTTTCCATCATCAGTTCGACTGTACCAGTGCCATCGGGAATATTCATTCCAGTTTTTAAAATCGGAGCTGCTCTCGGCAGAGCTGTCGGCGAGGCGATGGCTCTTCAGTTTCCGCATGGCGTGCGTTACGGCGGCATCATAACGCCAATCGTTCCAGGTACATAGCTTTAAATTAACTGACGTAATAAGAAACCCATAAAGATAATTCACTGAAAAATGTCGGATGGAATTCTAAAGTGCCGTATCAACATAAAAGAGTTATAAAAACTGACTGAACGTTCATCTTATTGCCGGTCACTATTTGGTCTTAAAAATTTAGTGCCAGTAGCTGGTGAATAAAAAGTATCGGTTGCAACACTTTTTTTTTAAAGCGAATGATCCATAAATTTTTTACAGTTCAGTAAAGAATATCCCTACATTTACATAAAAAAAATTCTATGCAAGTATAATAAACTCTGACATTATAATTACGCGTTGTTTGCGAATTGTAATAGACGATGACATAATTGCGTGCGGTATAATTAAGCAAAGTAACAAAATCGGATACGACAGTTTATTAAGATCAAGCATTTTTCATAGCATATTCAGACAAACAAAAAACTTTTTTTAAAGATAAATATATTTTCAAATGTATGAAAGATAAGTTGCATAATGTTTTCTAAAATCTTAAAATATCCTTGACGCTGCGCATCAAAACCTCTCGATGTCACTCTAATTCCAATCGACATAAGAAAAAAGAAAAAAAAATTAATCGTGGCTAATAAAACCGCATAAGCGATCTAAATTACCACCAGCAAGACTCATTAGCGACATGTATATCGTAACGATCGCGTGCGCGCGTTTCGTCCACAGGTGGATACGCGACGGTCGGCGCTGCGGCCTTTTCCGGCGCGGTGACCCACACGATATCCGTGAGCGTGATAATATTCGAGATGACGGGCCAGATCACGCACATCGTGCCGATGATGATAGCCGTGCTGATCAGCAACGCTATTGCTGCCCTCCTACAGCCGAGCATCTACGACAGCATTATACTCATCAAGAAGCTGCCTTATTTGCCGGATTTGCTGCCGTCGGGCTCGGGTTCGTATTTCTCTATACCTCTCAGTTGCATGATGTCGTGCGTGTGATGCTCGCACGATACGATTTTTTTTTCCTGGATCGATTCACTATCTCCATCGAGATGTGTACTTTTAATAAGTAAACAAATCAGCGTAATGATGATTGTTGTGACAAAGCCAATTGTGAGAGATATAATTTGACATGCATTACATAATTGTTTGCAAATAATTCGAGCTGTGCTTAATTAGTAAAATGAAGTGTCTACATAATGAAATCCTTTGATGACAATAATTATTATGTTTTTGAAGGACTCAAAATTATTGAATTTGTAAAACAATCGATCCTTGAATATAAAAATTGCTTGTAATACGTAACTCTGGTAAAAAATTCCTGATTCTGATCTTAAAATCTATAGTGTAGTTCTATTTATTATTGTTCTAAATGTAATTCTAACTTACTTCTTATGAATTACTCAAAAATTATCTTTTTTACATAGCTAACAATTTGGAAAAACTTCGGTAAGACTAACACAAATTATTTTCCACGCAAAGCACCGTAATTTTAACGATTATTGTTCAATATTACAGGAATGTACAACATTTACGTAGAAGACTTTATGGTACGAGATGTGAAGTATATTTGGCATGGAATCACGTATCAGAGGCTAAAGGAAATATTGAAGGAGAACAGGAAACTGCGCGGTTTTCCGCTCGTTGATAATCCCGACTCCATGATTTTACTGGGGTCGATTCAAAGGCTAGAATTAATTAAGCTAATCGAAAAGCACATTGGAAGAGAAAGGAGACTGCAGGTAAATGTCAGGTTTAATTTAATATTTCCAAAAATCGATAACATCGGTATTATAATTTCAATGAAAATATTAGAATTAAATAGTTATTATTACGCAACTGTCAACGTTTTTTATTTTTCCTATTATTATCAATTTTCAATTATATCATAGATTGCTATAGTCATTCTGTATGCCGCAAAACATTAATAATCAATTAATAGCAATAGTCGTTAATCGACGATACAAATTGAGTTTGAAAAACAAAAGATTCAATCTTAAATCGATTAGTGTTCGCGGCTACCGAGTTCTCATATCTAACAATGAAATCACTTTATAGGTTGCTCAACGTTGGCACAAAGAGGCTGAGGAGCGTGCGAAAGAAGAAATGGAGAGACAATTAAGAGAGCAGGAGAGATCGAGAAGACCGTCAAGATTTGAAGTCATACCTGCTCCTGATATTCTCAAAATGCAAAGACAGAGTGTTAACGATCTGTCGATGTCGCCGGGAAATGGAGTAGATCATGTAAGATCCTAAAATATTTTTTCACAATATCTATGTAAGATTTATCTAAAGTAAAATTAATAAATCGTTATATTTTAGCACACTTTTCATACACCAGTGTTCGGATCGCAACCGAAAAAATCGATTCTCAAGAAGACTAATTCGTTCACCCTGAAGGGCTTCAGCCCACTGGTTAGTCCTGCCGTAACACCTTATACTACTGTCACAGGAGCTGAGAGCAGGTAACTTATATACCACTATTAAAAGAATGACCAATTCAAACAATGAAACTAATGAAAATTATTTTTGCAGAATAAGGTTAGCATTTGAAGCAATTTTCCGAAAATCTGCCACTTTACAAGACGTAGACCCCGATCCTGAACTCGGCTCCGGTACCATGGGCAACGGCCGTCGCGAAAGCGTTGATGGTGGCGTGCACCAGCCAATGCTTACACCGAGTCCAGCGGCGTCTAAAAAAGTTCAACTAGTACGTACACAAAGTTGCATCGCTACCATTCTATCTCCCTTTCATATATAAAATGAATTCGTTAAAGGTTTTCTTACCCCTATAAGAAATGTCAATAAAGCAAAACTTTGCTCTTCACAGCCTCGCGAACGAGTGATCGACATGTCGGCAGAGGATCAGAAGCGCTGGGAGGAGAGCGAGATGGCACTGGAGGTCGACTTTTCCCGGTGCCACATCGATCCGGCGCCCTTCCAGCTCGTCGAAAGGACGTCGCTGCTTAAGGTCCACAGTCTCTTCAGCATGGTGGGCGTCAATCACGCCTATGTCACGGCCATCGGCAGGCTAGTCGGGGTGGTCGGATTAAAGGAGGTGAGAAAAAGAGCAGCCTTTTCTCGTTTGCTCGATAATTGCAAACTTAATGCGTATGTCGTTGTACAACTTGGCTCTTGAGTGCAACGATTTATCTCATGTCGTTTATATCTTCGTTTACGCACGTGTTATTTTGTTCAGAATTTTTTTTACTATAAACTTTTCAAATTATTAAATTGTTTAAATGCTCTTCTTATCACCACATAATTAATTTGTTCGATGAAAACTTTTCATTGAATAAAATTCTTATAGGTTTTGTTAAAGAATGAGTGAAGTGAATAGCGGTTAATAAATATTTACTGGTTTCTAAAGCTTTTGCTAATTTCACTCTTTGGTTCATTTAGCTTCGCAAGGCGATCGAGGACGCGAACGCCGGCATCCTGCCGACGCAGTTTGGTGGCGACAATACGCACCCGACGGTCTCGGAGTCAAGTCTGGCGAAGAGTGATGGCGGTTCCTCAGTCGACGCCTCCAAGACCAACAGCGTCAACACGTCGCTGGCCAATCAGAGCACGATCAATTCCGAGGACACGGAGAAAATCGACAAGGTTTAACGTGTAATACGTTGTGCGCGTGTGGAGTCGCGCTGTTAGTGCGATTCTCGGGAGAGAATAAAGCAAAAACAAAAAAAAAACGATAAACCGATTGTGATAGTCGCGTCGCCGCGACGGTGACGTGACCGCGAGTCTACCGTAGCCAGAGATTTCATTCAGTTCCCTTTTTACAAGTCGTTAGGAGGATGAAGTGCGGTGAAGCGAAAGAGAGAGAAAGATGCGAGGATGCGCGTTACGCAGATGGCATTTACCTTTTCGTTCGCCCGCGTATATATATATTTTGTCGTTGTATTATATAAATTTATCAAGATGAATTTGCACAATTTACGAAACAGACTTTCCATTCAATTTTGGATTTATATTATTTAAAATGATGACTTTCAATTTAATTAACTCGTTGAATTGATTCATATTTCAAATAAATGTAAAAATTTTGTATTTTTATCTTTATTAACTTCAACTACATGGAGGTAACCATTTTTACTGTACTTAACTAAATAAAATGAGGAAAATCATCTGAATGTACATCAAACATAATTTAACTCAAATGACTAAATAAAGTGCCGTCTGCGTTATGCAATCATCGTTAGTTAGGTAATTATAAATGATTTCGCTTAGATACAGCAATATGAAGTCTCATTTTTTGACAAATTTTGCTCATAAAACAATCACTGTTTACAAATAACATATCCTACTGTTAGTGCAATATAATGATTCACATTTAAAATAATTTACGTATATGTTTATATGCGCCGAGGCCTAACATGCGAACAAATGGTCACATATTTTATACTCTTTTAATCATACAATTGTTTGAAAGAGTCGAATGAATTATTAGTTATATTACTATATGAAAGTTCAAACAAAATAATGAATCATGTTATTGAAAAGATTTTTGAAAATATATTGTTCTATTGCAGTTTGCGATAGATTAAATGAAATATTGGGACTTCCAAATTGAATTTACTTACATGATTGTAAGCTCTTTTGATATTAAAAGGACTTTGAAACATATCTTATTATAAGAATATATATATTAAGACAGATTATTTTTACATACAGCCAAGTACTGTATTACATTAAGAAATAAAAAAATTGCGAAACTCTCACACTGCTTGGATCTCACATAAACGCTGTAATTCTCATTTTGCATAATACATAACAATCAATCGCAATAATTTATTGTGCCAAAAATAACATATTTTGGATTCAAACAATAATTTTAAATAGAAAAATGAAATTGTCATTGTAAATACCGTAGTACATACAAAACTCAAAAATATAAAATAGCGATTATGAATCCTAGAATAAGTTCTAAAAATGCTGAACAAAGTTGAAATTTGTGTATAAGATAGAAATATCAAACACATGAAGAACAATATTTGTCTTTATTTAATAATCTGTTTATAAGATTAGAAAATTATAAATCGGTGATTTTACTTTTACAGTTACTTGATTCCTCTGATCCAAAATAAATAAGTACATAACATAATGTTTAAAAAACCATAAGTTAATTTTAAGTAGCGTCAAATTTTGAATAGCAGTTAAAGAAAATTTTATATTGTTATTTTATTTATAAGAATATAAATTTCTAAAAAAATTCTACGTACATTCTCAAATTATTATAATTGTTATATAGAAAAAATTGCTTTTGCCTGAACTTTTTCGTCATAAGGCAGAGCAAACGTAAACGCTAATTGATTGAATTAAGTGATACTATAAAATAAAGAATTTTTCTTTTACTGTTATAGCTATAGGTTAATAAGTATGCGTACTGTCCCTGTTGATTTTGCGTCGATTTATCGTCTCTGTATCGTTTGTTGAAACCACGCGTTGTCTCTATACATTTTTATGCGTGTGCGTGTGCGTCTTACATTCCATCCAAAAATAAAAAAAACGAACTCACTTGAATTGTAAATATCTTCGTAAGCTATCAAATTATGTTTCAGCGTCAAGCTATGTGATGCTTCTTCTTCCTTACCCATCATCTGTAAATAGTCTATATTGCAAGGAAAAAGAAAACCAGTAACTTATTATATTTCTTTAGAAATAAAATTCATTACTTGATAATTGATGAATCGTTTAACTTTATTTCATACACATTTCCTTCAATTTACATAAAAAAAATTAATTTTTCAGAAAATTATACACAGATCTATTTGTTTAAACCATTACTAATAATCTTTAATCGTGCAATTAAGTTATCGCTCTATTAACAAATTATAAAATATTTCATATACTTATTTTTCACGACAAATAACATAAGAGAGCATTGATTTTTTATTTTTCTTATAAATCAAACAAAAAACAAAATGGTTTTCAAATAAAAAAAATATTTTCTTAATTTGGTTTACTATACAGATTTTCATATATACATTTATTACATTATTGCATACAAAAGAAGTAGATGAGTGAATAGCAAAATTATGAAAATATTATCGTTTATAAAAATATAAATTTCACATGCTACATGCATAATATGAAGAAGAAATATTCTTCTACTTTTCGTATCTATTGTTTCTGTTAATCCATCATTATATTTATGTCATACATATAATATTCAAAAATATTAACAGTCCTAATATATAAGAACGTCAAAATTTCACAAAATTTCTATGAAGCATGTAAAATACAAATTATCACATTTAACAGAGTACATTGATCATATCATACGTTTATGCCGTGATTAATTTAAATGCTTCACAAATATATGTACAACCAATGGCTCCTGGATTATAATACAATTAGGCGATTAAAAAAAAATATGATTTCTTCTATTCTCATGAAAACATTGACTTATGAAACAACACTAGTGAACCATCCGTGCAGACATTTTGGCACTGGACCAGGAGTGTCAAACGTGACGCGAGCAATCTCCTCGAAGGTAGCTGCATTTAAAACCAAAAGTCCGACTTCTGTTTCACGTTCTTGACCCCAGACGAGTGCACTGAGGACAACGCCATCATCCTCACTCTAAAAATGTAATATACTTATTTTAGAATTTTGTTCATTTCATTAGATGCATTGCATATATTTCTGTCATCATTTTTTGTGTATTGGTCGATAAAATTTATTGTCTTATTACCTTTCCATTGGGGTCAGGTACAAAAATTGGTTCGCTTGGAAAAATGCCTTTATTGCACCAAACCTTCTTTGTCTTATTTTTCGTGTCCACCTTTATAAGCTAAAACAAATAATATTTATTTAATTACTAAACTTGACTGGATTACCAAATGAATTAAGAGTGGGAAAGAAGATCATGCCATACCGTTCCCGGATTTTCTATATCAACATCACTTGATATAGCGTAGAAGTATCGATACTCCTTTCCAAGGTGAGATTCATTATTGATACGAGGTGTTTCGCATCCTAGATCACAAAGAAGTTCTGGCTTCACAAAAATATTACCATTTGGCAATCTAAAGGCTGCTGCTTTTCTTTCAAGAAGATTTTCGTTGATATTATTATTAGTATTATTATTATTATTGTTGTTATTATTATTATTATCGTCTTTATCCCTTTTTTCATTCTTAGATCTTTTATTATCCAATAGATCTTTAAACGTTTCCAATTTCTGATATACATTATCAATGGTAATTAAGTTAACGTCAGGTGAAGTCTTAGAGTCAGGGTTTTTCAAGGGCAAAACAAATCGAAGAGGTCTTCCACGAAATAGTCTTGAGTAATCTGGATTTTGATGCATATTCTAAAATATTCGATGTAAAAAATATTATCAACTTTTAAAAGAGCATTATATACAAAAATAAAATATTTTTTCTTCGATGTATTTTAAATACAATAGTATCATAATAGTAATGAATACCTGCATCACGTCGATATACATACAATCCAACATTTTCGAATCACGATAACAGCATATGTCTAACACTATATAATTCTCATCTTTGGTTTCATATTGATTAATAATATGCAAATAAAAAAAAGCCTCAGCAACAAATGTTTTGACAACTTTTCCAGAGTCACGAGATATGAGAAGAATGTGAGTCTAAAATTATCAGAATAAAGCGATATTATTTTATTATTTTAATTAAAACATTATTATTACGTGTAACTGTACAACTAACATTTTCATTTCCGTGCCACTTCAAACAAGAACACATGGGTTCATTTTTAAATTGATTTGCAGCCATTGTTAACAAAGCTACGGCTAGGGGTTGTTCTACAATGATGAAATAATTTTCAGTAATTCCGAATGTATGCATATAGGATGGATTTAATATCCATCTTGATGGAACTGTAGATACAATTCTTGCTTGGTCAAACATAGATAATTTTCTTTTCTTGGAGCCATTTTCTGTAATGTAAACAGATATTATTAAAAACATTCCGAGATGAAATCATTATTTTTTATTATTTTTTTTAATGTTCAATGAAATTGTTTTACCCCTTGTTGCAGTGCTGGGTGAAAATTTTACTATACTGTAAGCAGGACCTTTTTTCGTCATGCTTAATCCCAGATTATAGACAGTTCCGTCGTTCATCACATGTGGGTGTGACGTATGACTTACTATGTTGACGTAATCAGCAACATTTACCTTGAGAGTGATTGAATTGATATTTTAATACATAAAATAGAAATTTGTTTGTCTACGTTTTTATCGACAAACACGATATTAAAATTTTACACGTAATTGAAAAGGTAACATAAAAATAAAAACTCTATCTAGAAGTTCTTAGTTTCTTAAATCTCATTTGGAATGAAAGAGATTAGTTTCATGGAGATTATATAGAGTTAAATGTATTACCTTGTGTAAGGTTTCCAAGGACTTAGGATCAATGCGATGTATAACTGGAGATTCCGTGAACGTATAGTATTCGTCAGAAAATGGATAAACAGATATCATCGAATTATCCGATAAACTGTCGATAGGATTAAAGGCAGCTGCAACTCTGTAATCGAATATTAAAATATAAAAATATTCTTATTTGTTTGCAAAATTTGAATGAATTTATATTTCGCCATAAAAAAATATCTGATAAAATTAAATTTTCATCAGTTATTTGATTGTTAAACGTTCGTCAAACATAGAATACCGAATAAAGAAATTTTTTATTTTGCATTAAACTAAGCTGAGGAAAAGTTTTACTTGCTAGGCCTTATATAAATGTTTCTTTTAAGCTTTAAAGAATCTATTGAAACTGTCAAGAAAATGTTAATCCAGTATAGAAAAAAATATGAGGTCTAAAAATAACTATTCTTATTTAAAAATTGGACACGAAATGTCTTGGATAAAATGATATTCTACAACTGTCCACATTGACCTGACTCCAATATATGTATACCACCACTAACAAGAAACCACTTCCACCAATGTAGAATAAATACCTTTCAAATATACTTTGACAAGGATCTGGCACTGCTTTAGTTCCAAACTCTGTCGTAACAATTCTCTTTGCGGCATGATTTTTCTTATACACGTCTGTCTGAATAAAACGGCTTTGGTATGTAACTTTTCCATTATTTATTTCAAATCTATAAACAGAGAATAATAACTAATAAGAAAATCTGTAGAAAATACAAATTTACAAACAAATTTGTAAGCATAGAATCAAAGTAAATACTTCACCTGTGTAGTAAAGCAGAACTGTCGAACAGGTGATCGAATCTATATTCGCCGACTTTAAGGCATCCTGGTCCGTTGCGCAGAAGCGTGCCTTTGAGCCAGCCTGGTATGCATCCGGAAACAGTCCCGCTGATCGGCTCAATCACTTCATGCTCGCACGAGCGCATCCATACCGATGTATCAATATTCGGATAATAATCAACATTGTCATCGTTCGCATCATTGGACAAATTTGTTTCGTCATCTTTCTGTGAACAAATAAATGTACCCGAAATATTAAATAACTTTACCGCTAATTAGAACGAAATTTATTACAGGTTCGCTACTCCCAGAATATGCGATTGATTTTCACGAAACTCACTTGAAAGATTGCAGGTTTTGAAGGTTTTAATGTTGGAACATTTTGATCTAATAGATTTTCAATTATGTTTAATTTTGAACTATTCAGATTGCTACAAGAAAATGATCTCCGGTAGGTATACATTGCGTTACACTTCGTAAAACAAGGTAAGGATATTAATTTAAAGAACCGAATCAATCTTTAATCGACATTTTAATTTTTTAATAATTTTAGTTTCAATTTTTCTCATACTGAGAAACTAGATCTTTCTACGCGGCATAATTTTAACACATGGTCACGACTTTCTTTCAATTCGTGGCACTAATTCTCGTCGTCTGGCGGATTTTCCTCTATCGAGTCGATGTCTTCGTCTTCGAATCTGAGAATGGAGGTGAGTATTTGGTAAACGCGTTTATGGGTGAAATCCATCATTCATGCAGCACTTCCGAATGGCGAATGCCGCTTGACTGAGTGACTCTTGACCTTAAAAGGCGGCGGCTATGTAATCTCCTTAGAGCCGCAAACGTTTCACTGAAACCCTACGGCACTGGTGAGCACGTCGAATTGTTTAGGCTTCCGAGGCGAACACGAGAGTTTGAGACACGCGTGGAAATAAAAAACGTGACTTCGTATTTTTGGCTGTCCGATCGCGTTAATCGATTTTTCCTGATATGAAAGCTACTTTATCGAAACTAGGATAATATGAAGTTCAATGAACAGTGTCAAAATTTTCAGTCTGACTGATGTAATGAAACCAGTGTTACTTTGGACTTGTGATTGTTACTTAACAAATGAATATTTTTTTTACCTAATATTCAAACTCTATTATTCGATTTTCATATCTTCTGATAAATAATGTATTTAATCTTTTCATACACATTATCTTCATGCATTATTATAAGGAATAAATTTTCGCTGTAAAACAATATAATAACAAATATCTTTATAATATTAGTTTACAATCATATATAAATATTAAAAAAAATATTGTATAATATGTTTATTCAAAAATTACTAATTTATAGATTATTATTATTCCCGATCACGATATTTATCTTTCAAAATATTATATAAAGATTGAAAACTTATATTATAGAAATTTGTTAAGTATACTTTTTCTTTATAAGAAAAAAGATTTTATTAAAAAAAATCAAATCTAATAATATATTTATTTCTGTGTGAATAAATAATAATTTTTCTTACAATTTATGTATAATTTCTAGTACTACAAAAGAACCAACTAATTCCTTCTTTACCGACAAGATTGCTATGAGTAGTTCTTCATAAGTACGCTCTACTTATCAAAGACTGCGCCACTTCCTTTGCTAGCACTTATACTTACTTTATTCTGAATATAAAGTACAATTTTATAAGATATTATAATGTAACTTATTCCTTCAATGTACGTCAGCCTTGAAATTTATGTAAATTTTACGAAAACATCGTGAATTGCTGTATCGTAAAATATATTTACGTATTACAAGTTGTAATCACAAATAAGTCATTAATTAAAAATGTAGATATAGATTTTAGGTTTGTCTAGTATTTCCTTTGGTAACATTTTTTTTTTAATTAAAAGTTTTGTCTATAATTCTTCTAATTTATTTTTTTTCTTTTAATATAAAATTTAAAGTCCAAAACTCAATCTTTTTACAAATATTTTTACGTGATCTTAAAAATTGATTTTTCTGATGAAATCAATATTAATTGTATTATTTTTTTTTCAAGGTGTTAAAGTTTTAAAAAATTCATATTTTATTATTCGTACTTACTCTCTCAAGTCGAATTAATGTTTTTTTTTCACTAATTCAACTTTAGAAAGTACAACAATATTATTTATAAATTTAGTATACTTTATATTTTTTATTAAGAAAATTTAATATACTGTAAAAAACGTACTATATAACTTGTGCTATGATATCTCACTATAGAACTTTACTAAAAATTTTATAATTTCAAAATTATCGTTAAATCACTCCAAGTTATTTTAGAACCGCTCTGTAAAGATATAGTACTATCTGCATACTCACGAGTTAGTTACCTTAATTGAGGGATTGACGGTCAGAAAGATAATTTCTATACTCTCTCGCGTAAAGAGAACAAGTCAATATTCATGGACAATTGGTAAGGAAATTTCGCAACGTAGAGCTGCAGCTTGCACGCTGTTGATGCATGACCTGTCTTAAGGATTGCTCTTTTTATTTCCTATTCCTTACGCGCATTCATTCCGTCGAGAATAATTGAAGAAGGCCGTTAAAAGCGCCAAGCTATTAACACTAAAAACGACTGCTATAAACTGTTAAAACAGTTTTTCCAGTAACGCTTATGAGTGCTAATTAAAAATGTTTTTGTTTTTATTTTATAATTAAATAATTGATGTCCTAAGTATTGGGCAAACATTAATTTCAAATTGAAAATATGATTAAATTAAACAACGACTATTAGAAAATGTTGAAATTATAATAATGCTCTATCCTCCTTTCTTTACTTATTAAAAATATTATCTATTCACCATTTACATATAATGAAGTTCAAGTTTCGAAGATAAAATATTATGGTTCAACTTTTTTTTTTTAGTAAAAAAACTACGATTTCATAAAATATGAGCTAAGTCAATGAAGTACTCTGCACTTAAATATACCCTTTATAGCTTTTTTATTTAAAAAAATGATTTGCAAAAATATAATGATCGCTTATTAAATAAATAATCACATAAATTTTGATACCTATATTAACTAAATACACTGTGTTTCTTAGAATAAACAGAAAACTAGTGCTTACAATTTTCATTTAGAAAATATATGAGGAATTTTACAAAAAATCTATACTAAAAAACTTCAAAAAGTAAACAAAAAAAGTGGAGGTACACTTTTTATCAATAATTTTTTCTTCATTTTATTTTCTCTTTCGTCACATTATAAACGAAAAAGTTTTGAACCCACGAAAACGGTTATAACATTGCTTTCTTCGACGTTATTATAATTTTAAGTATTATTTTAAAGATATATTTAGTTTTAACGTTCATAATTCATTCAAATAGAGTCCTCTATACATAAAGTATTAAAAGAGAAAATCAATCTAAAGAAACAAAACTGTAACTTGCTCTTGGCAAATTAAAAAATATTATTCCCCCTCCAAAATGATGTTAATTCAAATTTTTGCAACCAATATCTCCATATTTTTTGGACACATAACTCGATATTTTTTGCTTTTCTTTTTGAAGTTTCTAAATGTGAATTATCTATGGAATTTCGGATGTAAAAATAATGATATAAAAATAAACTTTTATACTTCCTTACAGCAAAATTGCATAAATTTTATTTTCAAAATTTCGCAAAAACAATGTACCTAAACAAAAAAATCTTTATAAAATGAATATTGACGAAGTAAAAATAAATTTTTCTTCCATCAATTTATACTATCAATTCTTATAAACATGAAAATACCCTCTATAATGTTTATGGAAATAGAAGTACTAAATCTAGTAGATTTAAAACCAATTCTGTTAAGTGACAAGTTTAAAAATCAACAAGAGTCGATTGCCATTTTTATATATTGAACCCGCTCACAGCTAGGCGACTAATGGACGGAACGAATGTCAAGGTCCGAGAGGCCGTATACATGGCATCGCTAGACTGCTGCGGAAGTGATTTTCCACGCGCATTCGATGCTACTGAAATTAATTTAGCGTTGTACATATAATCAAAGAGGAAGCTCTCAAAAAAAAAAAAAAAAATGCACGACAAGCGAAAATCAAAAATCTTTCAATACGCACGTGATCCCACGATTAAACCTATTTGCTGTGACCGCTCTTTTACAAGCTTGCATAAAGATATGGAGTGTAAAGTAGATAAAGCGACGAGAAAAGTGTTTAGAAGCGAAAAATGGGGAAATAAGTAATAATCGTTTGTGATGATCCACACATTATATGGTTTTAATTTGAGCAAATACACTATGAGTCAGTATATGCGTACATGCCGCATTAAGCACTAAATTGTTCAGCAAATAAATTCAATTTTCTTTTAGATTGAGAAATTACATTTCCAAATTGGAATAATAGCTTCACACGCTACTGAAAATAGTACGAATGAATGTTTGTAAACAAGATATTTAAAATAAATTTTATAGAGAATAAAAATCTGTTTCATTTAAGACTATATATATTGTTAAATCATTCATATATTGACGATCGAATTTCAGTTTATAGTCATTTTAAATATTGTTCAGTTATCATCGGTTTTCAACGTTGAAAACTTTGTTTCCACGCTGAGCAGAAAGTAGAAATGAATGTAAAAAACAAAGGCAAAAAAATTCACGTGACCGAATGCGTTAGAAACCAACACGTAATGCCAATGCCTTTTTCGTAATTGATACACGAGAGAAACCTGAATGCAGAAGCGTCTAGCCACGTAAACAAGCTCAAACGATGCATGCTCATGACTTCATAAATACTCGTGACAAGTGTCGGAATGATAGTAGAAGCGCATTAGTGCGTTCGGATCCGCGAAACTCTTGCGCGCGCGATGAATGAAATTGTGCGTAGACCGCTAACGACCGTAAGTGCCGCTGCTTCTGTGTAAACGCACACCCATTCGCATGCAACTGCCAGAAACTCGCTCACACGTATCATGTGTCAAAAGTGACTATTTTTCATTACTTCGTTCAATGTTTTTTTGTTGTTTTTTCTTTTTGTAAATAATCTAACAATGATTCTCTAACTTTGGAATAATTTAAGTCATTGACTTGTAAACTAAATATATAATTAATTAACCTTTGTTTGAATATTTATCAACATTTTTGCTATAATTAGATACATTAAAAAGTGAAATAATACGATAATTTCCATGCTTAATATGTATGTGAAGTATCTATATTTACATAATATAATCAACTGCTACCGAGTTTTTAAGTGTATCTTGCTATTATCGGTTCATTTATAAAGTGATCATCTGACGTAAGTATACGCAGATTTTTAAAAACAAAGGAATTTTTGCGTCATTATTTGAGCTAAAAATGTATTATATTAACGTATAATTTTTGTTATCAATTGATAATTAAATACTTTTTTCATAAAATTTATCTATTAAAATTTATTAATAAAGTAAATTAGAGTTATACATATTTAATACAATTATATTAAATAAGGAATATATATTGCAGTCTAATTATCTCATACGGATGTAATTACTTTTCGGATAGTAATAATGACTGCTACCGTCTACAAGGTAAATATTTCCTTATTTGAGAAGTCTATATACTCATTTGCCATGTAATTAATTTGCAGAGAATATTTTACCAAAAAAATTAGAACCTAACAGACTAAAGAATAATTTGTATCGTTTACTGATATGAATACAAATGAATATTCAATACAAGGTTATAGTAATTGTTGGAAATATTAATGCAATAGGTTATTTAATTCATATATACATAAACCATATACGCAAAAATTACCTATTTGTAAAAAGACCTTCATTGTATGGGTAATGTAATTAGACAGAGATTCACTTCTACAACTATAATATTCGTGCACGTATGTACCAATAATTGACACGCAATCGAAATTGCACATAAAATTACAAAAATTGCCTTTGATACAATTACATAACAATCGCCTAGATATACTTTTAAAGTAAAATGAATGTCTATGTGATATTACGCAATTTGCTTATTGCAATGATTTGACACATCGAATCAAATTGTTATATTTTGATGGTCAACAATAACAACTTCAATTTTTTATCAATTTTTAATCCTGCAATAATCCAGCGTAAAATGAATATTTCCCAGATATTAGAAAAATAACTTTTTGTTAAAAATCATAATGGCATCAATAAGTTTCCAAAATCATCTTCACCTAATGAGATTACGTGCATGGCGGTGGCGACCGCAACGATCGGCCGGACTTTTCGCTATTTTCCGAGCCTAACAGTGACTTTTTGCGAAACACCCAGTAGACGTGAAGCCGATATATATGATATGCTCAGTTTGTAAGCGTGGTATCGAGCACATGTCGCGACCACGTGTTGGTCACGTGCTTAGCGCGACAGGCATGCCGTGTATACCACATATAGCGCCTCGACGCGCACACGCGCCTGAGCATAACAAACCCGCGGGGACTGAAATTAAATTAGATGCTTTATCCAAGACGCGAGGCTTTCCAGCTGGCTTTTCCTCACCCTACCACTCCTTTCGAAAAGCTTAGACACACGCGTGTATATATATGTATATGATGCAACTGGATAGCTTTATTGTCAGGCAACAGCTAGTAAATAAGGATTATATTTATGTTTGAGACGCGTTCTTGAGCGGATTCCCCTTTATTGTTCATATGTTTTAGTGCACGTAGATTCAAATTTAGTGAATCATACTTACGCTGCGTTAAATTAAAACCATCTCACATGCGTGCGCACGAAGTTAATCGGTATAGATTTTTCGAAGATATAGATTTTAATGAAGCCAGATGGAAAAATCGTTGTTGTAAGACTCTGATGCTGCAAAGTCAATAGTAATTGCAATAGTTGGCTTTTAACATCCGGCATTAGCTTGTCCTTGAACAGCATTTTCAAGTGAGATTTTGTTGTTTTTTTAGATCATTTGTTCTGAATTTGTGTCAGAGACAATAAGTTAAGAATAAAATAATAACTAAAATTTACAATAATATTGCATGAGGAAAATAAGAAGTTAGAAATAGAACAAATAGTTTTTATTAATGACTAACGATTCTGTTCTATTTCTGATCGGGAAGTAAGAAACATGAAACACTAAAATAGCTGGAGATTGACAGGCTCAACAAAGTTGTCTAACAAACTTTTTATAGATATTACACTGCTAGCATAATCCATTTTAGTTCATTGCGATTAAAGACAACCTCAATTTGTCACAGATAAAACTAATTTTTCAATTAATAGTAATTAAATGTTGTCAAATTCGAATTTATAAAATTTATTGTACCTTTAAGCGGGAATGTAGAAAATATACGTTAGTACTGTTTACACTTATAAACGTCTTGATCGAAATCACGTAATGTGAATGTCATATAAATTTATGGATTTGTTTATGTGAAAACATGAACATCAAAGACAATTATGTACTCTTTGATCATCAAGAATTTTTCCTATTGATACGTCTCAATCTCTATCGCTGGAATTCGTGATAGTATAAGTAAAATATTCACAAAATATGAATATATCATGTAAAAAATATTAATTCGTAGAAAAACCGCTGCTAACTGCTTTACCAGAATGTTTTCTCAGAGAGAATCGATAAATTGCATCAAATAATCTTTTTAAATGTATATTTTAATGTAAAATTTGATCAAGAAAATTATATTTAAAATAGTTATTTAGTAATTATTAAATTGCAAATTGAAAAAATTAAAGTATTATCACGTGCTATTTATTGAATTTATAAATAATTGCATTTCATCGAAATTTCTTCGGCATTTTCTTTGAAAAC
>UXGD01003408.1:0-20572 GCA_900474315.1 Torymus auratus | reverse complement strand
TTTGTCCGTATCCAAACATCCGTTCGTTTATAGTTAATGACGTTTCTTTAATGTAAAGATTTTCTTCTCTCTGTGTAAAATTACTCAGTTTAACTTCATACGCTGAAGTAAAATACCTTTTTTTTATTTATTTCATTTAAAAGACAAGTTTCAAGTTACAAAACTCTGAAAAGTAAAGGGTTTATAAGTAATAAAATGTGTAAAGACAGCGGCGAGCGGCCGGGCGTGCTCTGCGCGCAGCGCTGAAGCGCGCTGTTACTCTGATGTTAGAGTATTAGCGTAGTCCGCGTTACACCCGGGCGTGTAGTCTTAAATAATTTTCATTCGTTTTCCGGTCACTATAGAGGGACGTAGGTAATACATATTCTCTCCATACCCAAGGAAGCAACTTCAAATCTTTGGTAAGTCTCACAATAATAATGTGTTCTTCTAACAGCAATGACTTGCTGGTCATTGCGGCGTCTCCTTGTGGGTGTGTCATTCGCCTTAATCTCTCAGCCGTATACGACGTTCACTTATGTTTGCAACCTTCTCTCTAATAAAGTCAAACAACGCGTCTCAATAACTAACATAAGGTCAATGGATTTTTACACCTAGCGAGGTTTTTCCCCATTCTTCTTCTATAGCTTTTGACAGTGGGGAAATTATGCCCTCAGAGGACAACTTCTTCTATGCTTATTTCCTTTTTTTTCAAGAAGAGGTAACTGGAATCGCTCAAACGCTTCCTACATAGATTTATTTCTACGTAAGTGGTTCCTACGGACGGGGATCCGAGAAGCGTGTACCTTATCCGTAGGGGGTGACAGAGGGGGCCCCCACCATCCCTTCTTTCTTTCTTTCTTTCCTTGTACTTCTTCAATACATTCCTAATGAAATACACAAAATTATTACAATTATTATATTATAATAATTTGTTACAAACTTACAAATTTCTGGCGAACCCTCGCAAGTACGTAAAATTCAACTAATTATTGAAAACTAAATGGTTCATGCAATTTTTCCGAATTTAGCATTGCTTATTGATATTTTTCTCGCATCGAACGAAATTTATTTATTCATCAACGATACTCTCTGATTTTCAATTATTGCATAAACGGAATTTTTCGTTTAATATCGTAATAATACTATTATTCCATTATCAATTTAATCAAAAGCTTGAAAAATGCTGAATTGAACGATACTTTCTTTATTAAAATCAGTTACTCTAAAGTAGCCGCAGAGGAATTAAATTTGCCAAAGTCAAAACAAAATCTGGAAATTCAAAAGAGCATTAGTTCCGGTCGGTCGGGCTTCGCTTAAGAAGTGAATATTGAATTCGTCCCATGACATTCACTGCTCTATGTACGAACGAGTGAACGCGCGCACACGGCGCACACACGGCGAGAGCCAGCGCGCAAGCGAGCGAGAGACGAGACCAGTCGCTCCGCACATACCTTCCATTATTGAAGCCGACGCACCTGCTGGAGTGCAAGGGATTTTGCGGCTTTTTTTCTCCTCTCTTTCTCTCTCCGCCCTCGTGCCCTCGCCCAGAATAAGCGAAAATATTTTTGCATTTCAGCGAGATTGCCGTTACCGTAGGCGCGTGGGAGTGGAGGAATAGGGTCACCGGGAAAATTTCACTCGGTCGATTAGACCACGGCAGGGCGGCAAGCGGTGGCACCCTCTTGTTGCCCGGGATTACCGGCGGCAATTTTTGCAGGGATTCCCGAAAGCTTTATCGCCCGCATATGTAGTCGCGCGAGTGTAGGTGTAGGCTCTAGCCTCGACTAGAGAGAGAAAGAATGCGGGGCGAAATTGCGCGGACAGCTTTAGCGCGATAATTTGTCCCGCTGTACGTCGCTGAGCTCTCTCGGTCTCTCCTTTTTTTTGCGCCAGTAAGTCTGCATGCAGAGGATGAAAATATCTCGTCACTTATTCATGTGCGTCCAGGGAGAAGTTTATTGGATTATATAGAAACGGTTGTTTCGCCGACACTCCTCTGAATTATCGATTGTCGAGAAAGATAAGTGATGATAATTGGAGAAACTGATTTCCATTAAACGATATATAGTTTCCGTCAATTTTCGACTGGTTGAACTCTCATAGAGTTGAGGCGCAATGTGTGCATGCGCACGTGAGCGCGAGCGCCTTCGGGGCTCGAGAGTGTCGATGCGTACAGGCGATTATGAACTCCGTGACCCGCTAATTTCCGATGATTCGAGAGAGCGTGAGCGCGGGCGTATAACTTTATATCAGACTTCGCAGAGCGTAACTTTAAATTGTACGGTTAATCCGGTTTAGAGAATAGAGGGATTCCGGAGGATTAGAGTAGATTTCATTCCGCGCGCTGCCCACAGAAGCGCATCTCCCGCGCAAGGCGCGCTTATATATATACCGATGCACACGAATCGTGAGTATTAGCGTTTAATGGCATAGCACTGCGCGTTTATCAAATTCGCGCAGAGTGGAAAGTAGATGGGGAGGGGGGAGAGTAACAGAGCGCGAGAACGAATCGAGGAGATGAACTTGAGAGTGGGAGAAAGCAAACTACTCGCTTCTTCCGCTTCCGCGTGGAACTTCCGGCTGTAGCCTTTCAATTTATAATCTTAATCCTGAGAAGTTCGACTAAATTAGCGGAATCATCTGTATGGCCATAGTTCCGATACGCGCCAGAAGAGAGGTACGCGCCGGGAAATGAAAACTTTTTATCTATTTATTTATGCGTTAATAAAGGAAAGTTCGAGTAACGCGATAACAGCATTCGTACGATTAAAAAGTTTTTACTGTGTTTAATAATTTATTTCCAAATGAAAGTTAAAATTTTTGTTTGATTGATGGAATTTTAAATGTGCCAACATTATTATTTTTATTTCTTCGATTATATACTGCTTTTAAAGATCGCAAAATACATTTAACAAAAAGTAATATTTTTACAGTATTATATAATTTTATTTTGATCCGCATATACTCTCATACAGACGCAAAGTTGGGTTTTACCGCACGTTTACAAAGTTTACAAAGTAATTTAACAATAATGCTCGAAAAATTGTATTGTAATGGATTATGTATTTTCGGCTATTGAATAAAAGGGTTGTAAAAAATGAAAAGGAGATTGGTAGCAGGTGCAGCATAAATTAGGTTTATTTATTTATTTATTTATTCACTTCATGAAAACATATGCTGACAATCAACAGACTATTGCCTACCGCAACACGGCCAGTAAATTCTAAGAAGCTTTGCGAATAATGAGTCTTTACCTTTTTTACAACATTGATCTTTCTACGCCAGTACTGTGACGGAGAATGCATGTTCAGTGTCATTCCCATTGCAATTTTAATTTAAGATTTTCTATGGATTATTTTTGAAAAAAGACATAATTTATAAAAAAAAACATAATTTATAAAGAAAAATGATTTTCTTCCTCACGCGATAACTAGAGTAACATTGGCTAATCGCTTGGAATATTTTTTTTAGGGATAGTTTTTGTATACCTTTCGGATAAGTTCTTTGGACAAAAGGATTGGTCCATACATGTCAGAGATATTAAAGGTTAACATTTTTTTAACATTTTTTCAAATTGTAATTTTTTGGAAATGGTTGGATATATCAGTTTGAAATTTATAGACAATTTTGTATGTGACGATATGTGTACAAAATTTTATCAAGATCAATTGATTATTTTTGGAAATACTTATTAAAGATTGAAAACTTTCGTATTTTAAAAAAGTGATCATTTTTTTGTCCTCATGCCGGAAAATGAATTTTTGAGGCTCCTGTAGAGGCCACGAAATACTCAATATAAAGCAATGTAAAACATTTAGTATTTCGTGACTCCCATATGGGACGCGAAAATTCATTTTGCGGCCTTCGGAGAAAAAAGTAGTATATACTACCAAAAGCTCGCACTCGTAGAGAATGATACATTTTGCGTCCTTGGTGCATAATGTACTATTCTTTGTCGCATGATAAATGAGATTAGATTGACCTTATCTTAAGGAAAAGGAGTCATTTGATTGAAGTGTGAGCATTGCGCTTCATTTTTAGATATAAGATATTAACTTTCAAAGCATCGCCATTAAAATCCGTTTCTCGGAGGGTATTTTTATTCTCCTTTTTAGTAAACGGCTTCGTAGAAGCGCCCTGTCACGCATCTTGACAGGGGTCTCCCTTTACGGAATTTCGGTATTTAACTCTAAATTGATTTAGGTTCGGGTACTTTATTGCAGTTGCAATATTGTATAGCTTCATAAGTGTACAGTATACGTTGGAGCAAATTGTTACTGTTGGGCTCTTCTGTGTGCTGAATATCGGTTATCTGATATTAAAGCTACGCGTTCTGGTTTACAATGTAACTTTGCTAGTTACGCAGTAGATTTGATTTAGAACTTTAGTAGTGTAAATTACGTGAAGACAGAGTGCGGTATCGATTTCTAATCCTGTACAAGTTGTAAGAATCAAAAAAAGGGCTAGGCATTTCCGTTAGGAATGCATACCAAGATTCGCAAGTGGGGCTTATACAGTAGTCAACTTCTACCCCAGTTGCCGTGAGTACCTCTTTAATTAGGCGGTATTATATAGCAAGATAATATTCACGTCGGCTAATCGAAGGCTAATGTTTCGACTCTCCTGCCCTTGCACATTCATGTTGTTTTGATAACTATACAAGGGCGTCTCTTACCCTGTTTCTCTCGCGCTTGTGTGCCCTATTCTATATCCCTTATTTTGATGTAGCCATAATCTTAGAGTGTCCGTTTACGTCCGCTTGGACGATAATGGGTTAACAAGATATCCCGTATAACATACTAGCAAAACATTACGTTCTATGCGTTCAAGTCGGGAGAAAGTTCGGTAAAAAATCTAGGAGTAAGTCTAGCTCGTATAGTATGGCGACAAAGTGTCCGTAGCGAGACTTAGGGCCAGACTTATAGAAGCGTTTTTCACGAAAAGTTTTCTAAATCAGTAATTCACCACTGAATTCGTAGAATTTATGGTTTAATTGTGCAGCGACCTGTAGCTGTTGCGCAAACGGATTAGGGTTTTTTTGGTATAACAAACACAAAGCAGACCCACGCTCAGCGCGTCCAAAAGAAAGCGTGAATAATCCGGGACAAATCATAGCCCCATATCTAAATCTAAGGTGATGCAAGCACTGTGCGAGGATAAAGTTAAATAATACACCGTCTGACAAGCGGCTCGCAACTCTCATCACAAGTTCCACCCATTTGCAACGTACCCACGCGCGCCGTTCCCCGTCTATGCGCTCACTGTATAGAAACACACACTCACACGTACACTTGCACGCATGTATTACATCCGAGGCTGTGTTTGGGCGATGGTTATATGAGTCCCGTTATCAGACCTTCGCGTATAGCTGATTATTCGGCGGGGCCACTTCGCGCGTAAACTACACTTGGCGGGGGATGGCGATGGGACAAACTTGCGGCGACGTCTCTCGCTCGCGCGCGCTTATCGACTCTCCGCTAGCGCGCCGAGATACGCGCAGGGATCGCGCAATAGTTGCGCAATCGCGGGGAACGCGTCGGGATGGCTGACACTTTGCCGAGAACCGGCGGTATGCAATAGAGAGCGCAGAGCGCAAACTCTTCAATAGCGAATTCTATAGCCGCGCGATGTATCCGTGGTTCGGATAACGTATATATAGGAAATAACCGAAACACCGTATCTCATTAGTGATTCTGTCGGTTTCGCCTAATTATATACACAAAAAACTGTTTTGTAAATGATCAGCTATTCATGTGATAAATATAAGTAGTTTAGTTTTGCTATAGAAAACAATGTACCTCATTATTTGGAAGTATTTGAAAACAAATGAATATTCAACATTTTGGTTTAATGACTCGTTCAATGATTGCCATGAAATTTTACTTTTAATCAGGAGATAATGTCAAAAGTGTCTCAGTGTTCTTGTAATTCTCTAGAATATTCTCTCGCTCGAGGGCGGAAATCCATCACGACCCCTCAAACAAAATTCTCATTCAACTTTTCCTTTCCCTCTCAAGCAAACCCAAATGATGAAGGGTTTTCAGTATTAATTTCATTGTGCCGCAAACCTGTGCACCATACATTTGGGTGAAAAATGTTAGTTTATTGCACTAACTACTTACCAGTTGAGTCTCTCTCTCTCTCTCTCTCTCTTGCTCCCTATCTTTTTATCTCAGCCTTTTCCTATCCTTCTCGCTCTACGAAGTTAACAATCCTATATACACAGCTGTAGCCGCTGCACTGCACACGTGTACACGGAAGCGTCCCGAAACGAGTTTCCCTACCTCACGCTCACGCGCGCGCTCGTTCGCGCGAATGGAGAGGAGGGGTCATAATTCCTACGTCTGCAGAGAGAGAGAGAGAGAGAGCGTGTGGCGATTTTTCTAGCCCGTAGAATTTTAGGAGAGTGCCGCTCTCGTAAACATAGTCCAGGCTCGCCCAGAGAGTCATGTGTTTCCGTTGCTATATATTGCTCTCTCTCTCTCTCTCTCTCTCTCTCTCTTTTGCTGCCCTATCACTTTTTTCCTCTTCTCCCGTTTTCTCCACCCACCCTACCATCTCTCTTTCTCCCTCTTTCTCCTTCATGGTTATATATCTTGACCCATGCGCGCAGCTTTTGTGTGTTCGCATGCGACTGCCCGAGTGCGCAAGGAGAGAGAGAGAGAGAGAGAGAGAGAGAGAGAGAGAGAGAGAGAGAGAGAGAAATGGAAAAAATGTTCCATGTGCGCACCATCAATAAGTTTTTAGCGTGATTCTTTTTTTTCGGGTCACTTCGAAATCTGACTTACGGCGGACAGGAGCCTGAAAGTTGTAACGAGTGAAATGATGAAGTTGAAATTTTACGGGCTTGTCGCATACGCGCTGTTTTCTATATCTCCATACTTTTTTCTTTTCTTCTTTCGTCCGTGGAATCGTAAAATACTCTGTTCGAAAAAAAGTATAAAAGAAATTGGTACGAAGCGGTGTATAGGGCCGGTTGTATATATCTTTGTCTTTTCCGCGGAAAATCTTTGTGCGCGCAGGAGGTAGGGAAGTCTTTTTGTAAGTTTACAACGTGCACTTTTGTTTTACGACTGCTGGAAGACCGAATACGTAATTCTTCCGAAATGCGTGTGTAAATGCGCCCTTGTGTATGCATTTTTATACCTGCAGTATACGTCTGCCGCAGTATTCTTTGCGAGGTACTTAACATATCTCGATAATATACCTAAGAGAGAAGACCACGTTAATAAATTTTCCCTCCGACGTTTTAGAAAAACGAAACATAATCTTGCATAAAGTTGTGTGTATCTATTGATGTTATTTATGTAAACATCACAATTCTTAAAAATATTTCATGGGAATCTTGAAAACATCACTTTATTTCAGTTATCATAAATAAAAATAACTTACTATAATTTTCGGAAGAATAGTGCCGGTTTCTTTGACGGATAACAATAAGTTTATATAAAAAAGTCTTATCTAACTATAAGAATAAAAATTTTGCGTTTCAATTTTTTAAATTAATTCTTAGAATCTGATATGAGAAAAAGGTATGACTTTCATTTCAATCCGTATATCTACCAAACTCTTGCATAGTGTGTATAGCAATAAAATGTATAATTTCCGAGAGTGAGAGAGAGCGTGTAGTCTATCAATTTTGAGTGCTCAGTGGGATAGAGTACATAGAAAACTAGAGTAGTAACGCAATGCGTGAGTGGAATAAACTGAGACAGAAGTTCAGACAACTCTAATTTATATTTTGCTCTGCACCTATCAACACTGAGAGTTGTTCGTGTGTGAGCGCTTTTGCTGAACGATTTCATTCTCGCTTTCTTTTCCTCTCACTCTCACTTCCGGCCCGTCACCCGGCTCGCGTCTGTCATATTTGCTCGATAGATGCCCAGATAGCACGAGAGTAACAAGTAGAACACGTTCGCGGTTTGCGGATGGTACAAATGGCTTTTCCTAAAATATGACGCGCTCTCCCATCCGCCTCCCTTCCTAGCACCGAATGCTCCACTCTCGACAATTGGGGAGAATTTTAATTAGATTCCAGACATTTCCTATTTTACTCGAATCTTCCCATCCAATGGCGGGTATTACCGCGAAAAATGTATGTAAAAAATCCAACTCATTTTCTTTTACGCAAGCGCGCGCGTGAGTGGGGAGAAGAGTGTATGAGAGAGAGAGAGAGAGAGAGAGAGAGAGAGAGAGAGAGGTAGAGAAGGAAAGAATAAAATCATGATAGAATCGATAAATTCAATTTTAAACTTTATTTCGCAAAAGCTATCATTTTATATTTTAACAAGTTTGCAAATCTTGTCACGACCCAACATCCATTAAAGAGGCAGAGAGCGAGAGAGAGAGATGGAGAGAGGGGAGGGGGATGGAAAGGGGGAGGATGGGTGCGGTTTATGGGTCTCCGATCTCAACACGAGTTCTGAATTGCTGTTTTTAATAATATATCAAAAGTGCAAAAGAAATTTTCAATTTCAAATTCATTAGAGTTATTTTATTCCTAAAATAACAGGGAAACGTTTGGCATAAATGATGTTAAGATAATTCTTTAAATTAAGCCAGATAAGTAAATATACTATAATATTGTTAAACTCACACACACATACAATAATTAACAATAACCATAATTACAAAAGAATAACATATAACTTTATTGAAGATCATAAACACACAATAAAACATGTTATCAACAACAACGTCTCGAATCAACTAACTCAAATCGAGAACAACAAACTAGTCGCTTGGCAACGCTTTTGTTCTTATGTTCGATGATGGTAGACAAACACATAACAATATAATGAATTAAAAAGTAATTTTTAATTTGAAAATCAGACTTTCAAATATGAAGAATTCCTTGTTCGGTAGAAACGAAAGAGTTGATTAATTAAAAAGTAATTTTTAATTATTATTAATTTAATTATGATTAATTAAAAAGTAATTTTTAATTAATAAACTCTTTCGTTTCTACCGAACAAGGAATTCTTTATATGTGAAAGTCTGATTTTCATTTCGTTGGACAAGACATGATTTAGAATTGTTTGTATCTGTATATTTTAAGTGATAAATTTAAACATAAATAAACCAATTCGATAAATCAAACTTGTTGCCCTGAGTTTAAGGTCTGAGAAATTGCCAGCTTTCTCTAAAAAGAACTTGATTTCTTTTGAGTACAATTTTTTTCAGCGTACCACAAGGTCATGTGAGGTACACTATAATTATGTGATAATCATATTCACGAGTAAAACTTTTATACCATTTTGACAAAGTATTACCAAAAAAAATGTATTTAAAACTCCGGTCAAGTCACTCGGTGCGTGTATATGTGCGTTTGCGTGTGTAATGTTATTGAAGCACTATAGAAACTTTATTTTTTGCTCAAATTACCCTCTTTCACCTCACTCGCCACCCTCACGTTCGATATTTTGATGCACGCACCTGCATTAGATTTCACCCACACTCCGAGCCTTTATTAATTTAGCCATAATGTAGATGATCTATGCATCCATGAAATTTCATCCTTCCCCTCTCTGTCCGTGTTGCAGTGACATCCGAGAACGCCAGCGACAACTGCCATAGGATCGCCAAGCTGATGATCGTTGCGCTGATTCTGCTGCACCTGCACTTGAGATAGTCGGCTGGCTGCCTAACGTTAACGTCACCACCACCATCATCACCACCAGAAGCAGCAACTCCCAACGACGACGACGACGACGACAACGACGATGTCACACCCACCGAACGTCACCCGTTCCAGGTATGCTAATACGGTAGTTCACCGTAGGAGAGACAGGATTTCGCAGCCGTGCAAAACAGTATAGCGTGTGACTGAAGAGAGAAGGAACCGGAAGATCAGCGGAAAAAGCGGCGATAACTGCAGCGAGTATTAATTCTCATACATACGCACAAACACACGCACACATTCACATACACACACACACAACACACACACACACGCACACACACACACATACACAATCCTCGGCTACTTACACCCTGTTGAACAATGATAATATGTGACTTTACGTGGTTCTTATAAATTAAGTATACTTATATACATATACGGGGTATATATACGTACATTGATTAATAGTTAAGGGTAAGCGCGAGAAAAGGGGAAGAAAAAGTTGTCGTTGTGATGTTTTTGTCGACGTATAGAAAACGAAGCTGCAGCGTGATACAAGACGAAGATGATGTATGTACCGAATTTGTTGTTAATATGGTTGTTACGTTGGTGTGGGCGGCGAACGTTATTGTAATGAAAACGAATATAACCAAAACCCCACGTGTGAGAAAGAGAGCGAGAGTGAGTGAGTGAGTGAGAGTCACAATGCGTCGATTCGGTCAGCAACGACGAGAGAAGAAACCGTGAATATGCCGTTTTCGATTGACAAGTATAATTTATAATGAAAATTTAAATATATTTATAATGAAAAAAGGGAGAATTTCAATCAAAATGTGAATGAGAGTGTGAGAGAATAAGAGCCAAAGTATAGGCACAGAACTGTATGGATGGATAATCTAGTATTATAAGGTTCCAGACACCCCCAAACACAGATATATCCACAAGTACGCCATATACGAACGTATATGAATACTTGGTAATCTGCCGCAAGGATAAAAGAAGAGAGAACGAGGAAGATGTAAATGTAATTCCCATAGCTTATAGTGCAGTTAAAATGACACGTATATGGTCGTAAAACGGGGCGTTGAAAGCTATCCGAAAGGCATTAAAATCGCGCGGCGAAGGATCGAGCGCGCAGAAGTCGGTTAGATATAGCAATGGCTAAAAACTCGTTACGCCGGAATTGCCAGGCCCCGTAGTACGACGGTTATGCAGGCGCGTCCACGGAATCGATGAGTGTTAAAATAAATCGGATTTCGTCACACGTACAGATCACAAGCGCACGTGGCGAGCGAAAAAAGGGGCAGCGGCAAAGGCCGCTGATTTTTATTCGTGCCGGAAAGAGGAGAAAAAACAGCCGGGCGGCCGTCGAGGAAACGAAAGGGTTGAAAGTAATAATTAAAAGGAGCACGCGCGAGCTTGCGAGCGGGCTTGAAGTGGACCATCGCTCGGTCGATTGATCCCATAAAGCGGTCGTGCTGCAGAAAAAACTCGCGCGCGTTGCATAATTCAGCGCTAGGACAAACAAGTCGGGGATCAAAAGAACGAGGGACGGCAACGAGCAATGGAGAGAGAAAGAGAGAAAACGGGGAGGAGCTTTCGCTCTCGCTTCCACGACTTTTTCGATTTTTATTCTCGCTTCTCCTCGCAGCGTGCGCGCGTCTTGGCACTGGACTCCGGAGCAAATTATAAAAAAGGAGAAGAGCTGAGGAGGAGAGGAGGGGGGAGATGAAAAAAGGTGGAGGAAAAGGCGAGGGACAACTAGATTTTCGCAGTGAATTTCGTTTTCTTTTCTGCCTTTCCTCTTCTCCAGAGGAACGAGATGGAGAGAAAGAGTACATAGCCCGCATTAAACGCGATTTCTTCGTTATTGTCTTTTTCTTCTCGTCGTCCTCCTCCTTTTCTCTCCTTCACTTTCAATCCTCCTGGCGTGTATGATACGAGCTGCCTTTGTTACCTTAAACTGGGGCATAGTACGTTTTCGTTGTATCACGTCCTCTGTATTTGGGGAGAGTCCTGCTGCTGTCGATGATTAGAGATGTTTTCACAAGGTTGGAGGTTTTTCTTCTGTTTGCGGAGATTGGGAAAACTTTAATTCTGTAATAATTATCAACAACATTTTCGTGATATATGAAGAGAAACTTTTTCACATACTATTAGTCTCTGTAATACTGAAACTCGAGTTCTACAAATGCATCATGATTTATGGTTTAAAAAATTCCGGGAAAGTGCTGAAAATTGCCACAAATTTCTCTATGTGAATCATGGCATTATTTTTTTCGAGAACTCAAGCGTATATCCCAGAGTAATGGTAACTCATAGTTGTTCTTCCAAGAAAATCGGTCTCGTGAATCGATACAAGAAAAAATCAAAGAAATTTCAAATTCCCAATTTCCACTGCCATTCCCAAGATCGCAACATTCAAATACCTCAAAAAGTCAGCACAGGTCTCTCAACGCCATTTTGGGCTCTAACGTAACGAAGGACGCTCGTCGTCGAGAGCTTCGGTACCTATACGTGTAAAGAACTTTTCCATACGTACCGTACGTATATATACGCAGTTCGGATTAAACCGCTAGCGCGCGCGTCCCGAAGGTTCCCGACGGACCGTAATTAGGAAGTTTCTCGGCCTCGCAAGAGCATCGTTATACGCGCGATCCTTCCCTTACTATGTACACATACATACATACACACCTCCAGTCCCACGTGCACTGTCCCAATTCGACTTGAATGCTATATACTTCTCCGCACTTGCAGACCCACAGAGCCGTGCGGCACGCGTCGCGGAACCGTCAAAATTGCGTGTGCATACAGACGCGACGTGCGGAGGGAGGGGACGTAAAACAGCCGACGGATGGCCGGGAAAAAGCAACAAGAAACGAGCGGAATGGAAAATTTGTCGGGATCGATACTGCTGATTGAAACGAGATGGCACAAATCGGCGCTGCTGGCGCTGGGGCACGAATGCACCGTTTTTCATTCTCTTTCTATTTCCATGAAATGGCCGATAAAATCCGCCAGCGCGCGCTATCGTCTTCATACGCGGATATCTCGGTGTTTGGGTGTATGTGAGTGTATGTGTGCATGTGTGGGTGTGGGTGTGTCGCCACTGTCACCATTGCGTAAAGTAATGTGCCGTCGTAGCCCTCTTTCGCCGTCTCGCTCTGTTCGCCCTACCCTGCCTGAATCCCGTAAATCAGAGGAAAGAGAGAAGAATATGGAGTATTGTGCGACTATATACTCACACATCTTTCGCGGCTTTCAAATGGACACTTTTTGCTTACTCGTGGTAGTATCATGGATGCCATCGATGTAATGTTCTTCGACGAGATATTGTAAGTGTTTTAGGGTACTGACTCCTTAAATATTTTGATGAATAAGTTATAGCTACAGTACTTTGTCAAGGAAATTATATTTACTTATTTATAGTAAAATTGGTAGGGTAAGTATCAAAATCAATGTGCAAAGTATACTAAAAAATCAAAAAACTCGGTTTAAGTCTCATAGTGCAATTTCATGTGCTGTCAAAATTAAAATGATAAAATATCAGAATGGTTATATACACAGAGATCTACCTATATATATTAAAAATTACTTTTAGTAATGTATTACACGAATAAGCAACAATTGTGTATTGAAAGTTGCGAAAGTGTGACCATATTTTTCTTGTCGAATAAGCGCGTTAGCTTATGCACGAATCAACTTTTTCGTCGGTACGATTCTACGGGACGAGCTTAAACAAAGTGTACATATTAACTTGCGAAGGGTGTGAAAGGGCGTGTGAGATGATGATGGCTAATCAAAACCGAGCGAGATGCAAGCAAGTTCGAATGTAAAACGATTTATTTTTGTTCGTCATCGTTGATTCTCACCCACTGCGCGCAGAGGTGAAAGCTAACGGACAACAAATGTTATACGAAGAGAGAGAAGAACGTTAGCGAGAGATACCAAATATTGATATAAATACCACAGTGTTAGAGAGATAATCGAGTTTCTTCTTTTTTTATATATGAAAAGGATTTTTAAAATTTTAATTGAGCTCTAAAGCGATAATTCCTGCCAATATTTTTAGTGCATCCGTGGCTTTGACTACTTTACTTTTTGGCCTTCGATATACAATGTTGCAAGTTAATGATGTTTAAAGAAAAGGCTCTTTTTATCGTAAAGTTCTTAATAGTTATGTTGTTAGAGTATATGAGAAAGCGCGAGCTGCGTTCCATTACCCAGGGTAATAAGTGTAAACTAGTAAGAAAGCGCATAAGTTTCAATTCTTTTAATTTTGTACTTGTTGTATATCTACACATTTTATCGCATATAATGTCGGCATGACGTACAAAAATTCTGTATAAAGCAAGCGTCGGTGCGTCTATTCCAGTTACTATTGAGCTAATTTAAGTTTCTTCGTTCTAGGATTAAGATGTTCGTTTGAGTTTATAATTCAAAGTGTACGTTATTCAGAAGAAAGGCAGCTGGAAGGGAAAATTACACACATGGCGTCGATATTAAGAGGATTTAATATGGGAATAATAAAAAAAGATGGAATAATCAGTGCTTTAATGCACAAAGCAAGCATAACAGTTGCGAACGACTTGATGACTAATTTTCCTTTATTGCTAATTGTCCGATGAATCGGAGTGACATGAAAATCAAAAAATGCATACATAACACGAAGGTATGAGTGCTGCGAGCGAGTACCATCTAGAAGTTGTGCGAGCGCGTAAACATATAAAAATACCGCGTTATTATTATGCAATGTAAATATAATTTCGTTTGTACGCATGAGATTCAAAGCTAAGGTAATAAAATCGGATTTTCTGTGCTCATACACAATGTCTACAGTTGCATTACATATATATATTTTATGCATTTAATAATCATGACCGTGCCAACCCTCTCCTCTCCCTCCTTTCGTTCTCATCGAATTCTGTTTTACGTTTGATGGCGCTAATCAAGAGGCAATTATATCAGAACTAGTAAGGGGGCCAAGAAATTTTTTGTGATATACTTATCACGGATTTTTTTTATATATCTAAAAATAGGCGTTGAAATGATATTGAAATCATTTCCGTATGCACCTTTCTTGTACTTTATTATATAGGATATGACTTCAAGAGATTTTGAAAATATGCCTTATTTCTGTCTTCATTACTTTAATACATTTCATACGATGTAATAAATTATTTATTGTATCATAGAGCTATGTTTAATTAATGTTATAATGAATTTGGTATTTTTTTTAATTAGTACTGTATTAAAAATTTATATATTCCCATTCCTCAAAAATGGTCACTTTTTCCCTGAAAAGCCGGACCAAAGTTAGACTTATTTCCCTCTTTTAACTAATTTTACCTTTTCCCCTCATTTTACGGGAAAAAAGTAATTTGCGAAAACGCAAATTATGTAACACGGAATTATGTTACATTACGTAACACGGAGAAAAATCGCTCTTGATTCTCGCGGGTGGGGGTCACTGCTCGAGCGAGCGAAACGAAGCGAATATACATAATAAATACACTGAAGTTTAAAAAATGAAAATTAATATTAAGTTATGCAAGTACGTCAAGTAATTTTTGTTCAATTATTTGTTCCGCGCTACATCTATCAAAGATCACAAGACTCTGATAGCTACTATAATGGAATAAATTTTTATATGGAAATTATTGTTAACGTATAGCATATTTAAGCGCTACAATATGCATCATGGAGATCACAAAACTCTGATAGCTGCTCTATATAGCAATACATTTTTATATGGATGATTTTTATTTCATTATGAAGTTTTTATATGAGTAATTTTTGTTTAATTATGTCTTGCATATAGCATATTTCGAAGCACCGTACGAAGAAAAGCACATCTCAGGCCGTTACCAAAACTAGCACAACTCGATGTGTTCAAACGAAAAAAATCACGGCTCGCGGTGTCCGGACGAAAAAAGCACGACTCGCGGTGCTTGGACAAAGTATAGCACTACTTACGGGGCTCGGGCGAAAAAATACACAGCTTGATAAATACTTAGGAATAAGACGAGCACTATTTATTGCGTTCTTACAAATAGTACACAGTTTGTCATGTCATATAATGCATAAAAAAGACTCGCGATATTATTTTAATTAATTTAATCACTTTATGTGGGCAACTACTGCGGGTATAGGTAAAATTTATAGAAGCCAAGTATGTATAGTTATCTTGTGCATTGTTTAAGATAAATCTTCCAGTATTTTAAATAAAACAAAAGATTACAACTTCATTTTTCATACAAAATGCTTATAACTTCGTATAAAATTAAGATGTTACTTCTGATTAAGATTTATTTATTTCACTTGAATACACTTACGTTTACTTGACTATTTATAAGTCGATTTCAATACTTTTTTTTGTTTGACATGCTTTGTTTTATTTGATTATTGAGTAGAGTTATCAAGCACACAGTAGTTGAACACACATAAAGTGATAAAAATCAATATTAATTAATTAAAATAATATCGCAAGTCCGTTATAAGAATGCAAAGAAAAGTGGTAGTCCTCGTAAGTATTTATCAAGCTGTGTATTTTTTCGCCCGAGCCCTGCGAGCAGTGCTACTCTTCGTCCGAGCCCCGCGAATCGTGCTCATATATGCATTACAAGTTATATTTTACTACATAGACCAGTACTTTTTAATCATCCGTGTTCTCCTAAAATAATAATTTTATCGTTAATATTATGAAACATCTACAATTTTTTTATCAACACCTCGATTTTTTTATGTTTTCAAATTACTTGACATAAATAAGTTCCAATGTTATTCAAAGTTTGAATAATCATAAGTTATCAAAGTATATTAATAAGAAAAACATGCTAAGCAACGTATAAAGTATTAAGCTACTGTCAAATAAATCAGATTTTATATCAATTCACTGGAATATCGAGTTATATAATTAATTACTCTGCACCCCTAATTATACCACAGCGGCAAAGTAGCTGCAACCTTCCCGCTGAAGCAACATCGAATTAAACTCAATTATATAGAGAATAATCAAACACAAATGTTGATATAATAATTAATAATAGGCAGGTGCACACGCATACGGAGGTGCCTGTCAACTGCACAAAGCTCTCTCCTGCTGCACGTATATACCGCGTTAACATCACTCCCTCTCCGCCCATTAACGCGCATGACCTCTCTCTGAGGCGAGCTTATACTTTCGATTCCGCGGCGGGGCTACAGTCGTGCATAGGTGTTACCATACAATCAGCTCTAATCCTCAGAGGATGCAGCCGCGACTCTTCTTTGTGGCGTATACGTCGGTTTGCGTATACACGTGCGTATGTGATGTGTATGAGAGATATCTAGATAGATAGATAGTTGTATATTTTGTACTATAAAAAAAATATACAGTCTATCGTAAACAACGACATAAAAGATAATTAGTGATTTTAAAATGTTACAGTCCACATATCACACATTACAATCTTAATTACAACTTAAGTCTTTTGGGCTTCCTTATTTGCCACCGTTGCACGGCGTATACATAATATAGTGTACTTTTATATCAGTCTTGAAAGAGAGATGCTGAACAGACATAAAAGAGACACTGCTTAAGAACGCAAGTGCCAATGGCTTAACCGCAAATCACGAAAGAAGAAGTGGGGGAATTAGCTGCATGCTCGATTATCCTAATATGTTTCATGAGTTGATAGTTAATGTTGGAAGAATTATTTCTCACAGCTTTTGGGGGGAATGGCGGTGTAATAAAGTTCAGCAAAGTTACGGGGTGGTTCAAAAGTTTATTTCAACAGTGTGTTATACGACCATAATTAATACTCGTTGTTATTTAAATGAGAACTATGCAATATTAATCGTTTATTCACCTTATCTTCCTACTTTAATGTAATTGTGTTACATCTAAGGGGAATGCCGAACTTTTCAATTATTATTAATGCGTAACTTCAATATCGCAAAGTTCCGCGGCTTCTAATATGCCACCTCAAGACAAAGTAAACTTTCGAACTGAAAAGTTCATTTTTTATTCAAAAAGTCACTTAAACCCACCAAATAAGATAATGCAATTTTTTTAGATTAAACTTATTACACTGACGAATAATTTCATTATATCCGATGTATAAATGAATTTTAAATAATTTTATTAGTTCAAAGTTTCTATAATAATTAAAAAAAAATTATTTTTTGGGAGTCAGCTATCCTTGCGCTTAAGTCATAATTATATTCCTTATTTGAGCCAGTATTTCTCGAAGTTGATGGAAATATAATAAAATTAATAAAAGCACTTTATATCCTGCGAAACAAAAAGTATTTCATAAACAAAACAAAAAAATTCATAGTTCACACAACAAAAATATTTCCAATAAAACTTTCATAATCAATCTATAATAAAATCGACGGACTAGCCGAAGCATAAAAAGTATTTCTATAAACATCGTCCTAGGTCCCATAAGAAAAATTTCATACAACTCCGCGAAGTTAACTTTCGCTGGTATTCGCATATACGGCTGTAGCGCTGCCAATTAAAAAAGTTCAAATCCAAACGTACAAACTGAAAAAAACAACAACGAGCTTTTGAAATGTCGTACAGCGTGTCTGGTAGCTATCAGCGCTTGACAGTGGCTCTTGTCCCAAGGCTCTTGAGAACCGGTAACAAAAATTAAAACGAAAAAGAAAACGTCATCCCGGGGACAGCTAGCAACCGTAATATATGGATAACGACGACATCGTCTGGATGTGCACGGCATTATAAAGTGGCTGTATGTACGGGCGCGGCTGCGAGTGGCAAATGAGGATTAATTCCAGCGTATAACAGCGTCACCACGACAGTCGCGATTGTCTGAAATATAAAGTTTGTCCATCGAATAGATAACGACGGCGTTCGCGGCAGCTCGACGCGCCACTTTACCTGGAGTGCAGTACTACGGCCGCTCGTCATTTCAAAACTTCTTGATGCCACTATAGAATATATAGAATCGTTTGCTGCGAGCACTCATACATATTCGCGCGGCTATCCCATCCCCCTATATGCGCGGGCTTTCTTCTACGCTATAACAACGGGAGACAACTAACGCTCCGCTTCTCTATACATATAGGTATACCTACTGCAGTCACTGTCGCTGCCGCGTCTCCGCTTCCTGGACGTTCAATGCTCGCGATACGCTCTGGTTGTATGTGTGCGCAAGGGGGTGGCTATATGAGAGTATATGAGAGCAGGAGCTCCGAGTTTCTATGGCCCCTTTGGATCCTCGTGTCCAACTCTCCCAGAGTCTGTCCCGCCCCGTCGACTGGCTGTGATTCTGTATACTCGAGACTTTGAGCTTTGAGCTGAGGGAGAGAGAGAGAGAGAGAGAGAGAAAATCGTTTGCGTACTCTCCTTTAAGAGAGAGAACCCCTAGACATAAGAGAAGTGTGAATCAGGAAACGAGCTAAAACGAGGTGTACTGTATGGCATACCACAACTTATATGACGTCCCTCTGCCTCTCTCTCTCCCTCTCTCTCTCTATCTCTTTCTCTCTCTCGATTTAGTCGAGTCTATGTATATGGAGAGCATCCCAAACTTCATGATATTGAAATGGCAAAGCTCAAATCAGACCTAGGTGAATTTAGCAATAAGAATCAATCCTCAAAAACCTGCATACTACTTGCTACCGTTATTTCGGCGTACGGCTCACTGAGCGACAGTAACATAATGCAGGCAGTACTTGGGGCATTAAGCTTCCACATCTTTCTCAACACATTGTAAGTACACTACCGTAGGCTCTTACCTCTTCAGCTGCCTCTGATGTTGCGTGTCCGAGTCACAACAACACTCGTGGATTTCTCTGCAAGTTCATTTCACAAACTTCTCGGGACTCACTCTCTCCTCCCCCCTCTCTCTCTCTCTCCCTCTCTCTCTCTCGTAGACAAGTGTGCACAGTGCAACGTCCCTCCACACATTTCCCAATATTAGGTTCACATTGCATGATCGAACTTAGTCGCTGCAATAATTACTAAGTCTTCTCACGTGCTACTATTCTCTCTATAACGATTCAAGGTCTTTCATCAAATTACAATTGGATTCAATGAATCCAGCAGTGTATTCTTCATGAACACAATTGTTGAGATTAGTTGTTGAGAACACATTGATTTTAACGCGGATATCCTGTACTATTTTTTTTTTCATTATTCAATCGAAGATAAACGAATAAGTAAATGGAAAATCGAACTTTTCGAGCGTCTAGCGAAGCCTCCCGCAGTAGCGTGAGGAAAACCTTTTCCTCCCCGCGAAGAAGAGAACATAGACTCCCGTTATGACGACTGAATATGCCCATCCACTTTTCATGCAAAAAAGGTCCTATTCCTGCACTTATTGAAAAAGTGCCATATGTAAAAAGGGAGCAGTTGACTTTTTCAGACGCAGATGATGATTTTGACCAGTCGTGTATCACTCGTGCTCAATCATCATACTCGCTAGAAAAAGTCAACTTTCCTCCCTAGTTGCACAATGTATTATTATCACATTTACCGTATATAAACGGACAATAGATCATAACAATGGCGCTTTCTATGCCAATAATAAACAGTACACATTCGTAATTTCATTATAAGAGACCGTTAGCTACCCCCGTTGCTTTTCCTGACTTCGCATCGGCGTAAGTATAGTTACATGTATATAAATATATAAAACGCTCGCGGCAATGGAAGTTTTGACTTATCAGCTTTCCATAGACAAAGCAGCTTATGTTGTATTGATATATACCACGGCATAATTGAAAACTATCGGAGAAGCTTAATAAGGAGGTACAACCCACTCATCATGGCTTTTCTTTTAAATTTCGCTTACTAAAGCCCTAGAACCTTCGCGTACTAGAATTGTACAACTCACTGTAGAATTTATTTATGTTAATATGAAGCATCTCATATATATCGACGCCTCGTACGAAGAAAAGCATTGCTCGCGGAGTTGTGCTTTTCTTCGTACGGGGCGTCGATATATATATATA
>UXGD01003407.1:0-20580 GCA_900474315.1 Torymus auratus | reverse complement strand
TTTATAATGTTGTTGATTTGATATACGTAATACAAAGCATTTAAAATCAATTATCCGTATTAAAATTACAGTAAGACCAATCGGCGTTCGAAATCAGAATTTATTGTCCGTAACAGTTACAATGATCAGTGAACTATTCGCATTTGCGACAGACTTTCTTTTAATCATCATTCCATTATAATATTGTTCATATGAGATAAAATAACAAAACAATTTAAATCAATAGTAACGTAAAAATATTAAAAAATCCAGTATTCATATGGAATTTCATTCTGAAAGTTTGGCTTCTATCACAGTTTGTAGTCTTACTAAACTAAGAATAAGTTATTATTGGATATTAAAAATAGAAGCTGGAATTTATTTCATTTTTAAAATTAAATTCCTTCGACCTATATATTTTACATAAAAAGTATTATAAGTATGAAAATATTAGCTTTCGACGTAAAAGCTCTCCTATCTTCTTAAATAAAATGATGTGTTATTGTACAATTTATTTTAAATAAAATTGTAAAATAATTATCAGCTAACTTTAAATACGTTCACCATTTAAAATGAAAAATTATTTAACACCAGCATCACGTTTGAAAAAAATAAAACTGCTGCAAAAATGTAACAAAGTGAAACGACGAGGAAACCATATTAGCCATTAATTTCTCTCGCGCCAAATACTTCACCCTTCTCACGATCGCCCAGCATCCCCCGCAATTTTTCTTCATTTCCCTTCGCCACGACACCGAGTGCGCCGAAATCGGCCAAGATTCGCACACCTCCCCCTTTTCGCCCCTTCCTGGTTGCCCCACTACCGCGGACGCTCGCGTAAGCGGCACCCTGGCGCCGGGACGACGAGCAGGAGCTAACGGGATTCCGGGCGCGCGAAACAAGAGTTTCCTCCGCCCTGCTCCTCCCGCTACGCGCGCGAAGAAATCAATCGTCGGGACTTGGGAAGAGAGAAGGAGGGGAGGAAGAGAGAGAACTTGTACAACTCCCGTGAGAGGGGTTAGCCCCCGCAGCTAACTTACGCCGGGGAACCTCATTTCCGCGGGAGCTGCACTTTGCTGGGCGCAGGGAAAGGATGCCGTAAGAGTTTTACGGTGATTTCGGTTGGATAATGGGTTCAGGGTGTGAGTGAAGGGTAGCAGTTTCCAGGCTTATGACGAACCTCGAGGATGGCGAGGAATTCGCGCAATGTTTTGGATGCCAGTGTACTAAGGGAATAGTTGGAAGGTTGTTCCATCCGATCGTTAATAATAGAAATGGGAAATGGGAATCTTTTATCTAAGAAGATATCATACATTTCTGTACTCTTCTTTGACGCGGTCGTAAATTTACTTACGAAAGCGTGATCAAAGGTATCTTATAGCTATACCAGTTGACAAAATATTAAAAAGTAAATATAATAATTACGATTGGTAAATATCGTATTATCCCTAGCAAACGTCATTTAATACAAGCTAACTCTATAGACTTGGTGAACATTATTGACACGTCATTAAAGTAAGGCCAGAGTTCAAACATAGGTAAATTTATGAAAACAAGATATATTTAACAAACTGTTTGCCTCCGAGATAATGTTGATATAACGTTTTTTATAAGCAATGCACACGATACATGAAATAGTCATAGTTATTTGACCATTTTCCAATTCCACGTGGAAACTCAAATGTTTACTCTTGAAAATAACGAATTTGTTAAATCGACAAACACACGTGCGTTTATTTGCTCAGCAATAAAGCAACGCAGCTCTTTCACGGATTCATATATTAGAGACCTTCTAAACAAATTCTAACTCATCAGCTTTAGCTCTCTCTCTCATTCTCGTCGTGCTCTATAACGACTGGCCAGTTTTTTCTCGGTACTGAAGTAGAGCGAAAAATTAGCTACGCGCAAATATTCATTTTCGCAGAAAGCCAGGCGCGCGCGCGCGCGGTCTGGAAAACACGGATATCCCCTCCGTCACTCATCCGTCCGCCCATAGACGAAACTTTTATTTCCGCGCACGAATCCAGTGAGAACGTGATGTCCCTCACAGGATGTACGCGCGCGCGCACCCAGCAATGGATAAAATAAAAGAGGCGGGAGCCAGTGTGTTCCACGGTCGTGTCGAACGTGGAAAAAAACGCGAACAAGAAGAATCACAAAAAGCGTCATTTTAATGCAATGTATTCAGCCTCGCTGGATATGAAACACCCTGTAAATCACGTTCCACGCGCGCGCTTTTCACTGCGGTGAAATCAATTCCTTTTGTATATATGTTCAAACTATTTCTATGGGATTTTTAATTTCTAATATTTTTTGTAATGATTTTTATACCGTAGAATTTTGATAGAAAAATACATTTCTCCGATTTTTGCATGCACTCGCAATCGAAAATCAGCTAAAACAAAACTTCTACGTCACGTTATATCCTCCGACTACGTGGTGTATACTTTTCCGCGATGACCAAACGAAATCACTTACACTCACTTTCTAGTCGCTCTTCGCTATCCACCCACTCTGCTTGTTTTCTTTGTACTACGCGCCACTCTCTCACTACTCCTCGCAGCAAAGTCTCAAAAGAAACACAGTCATAGCGATACTGCTATACTTTACGCTGAAAACCGACGTTTCTTCGGCGCACGTGTCCGTTGTTTTCCCCGACTTTTTTTTCTCTCTTGAGCCTGAAAGTTCGCAATAAAAAGTGATTAACGTTAAAGTTTCCCCTTCGAAGGCGCGCGCGCGTCTTTGATTAAGCAAGCCGGAAGAGAAAGAGATTTTTCAAGGGGGATCTAGCCGCTTTGATGGTTCTCGCTTTTTTCTCCCATGCTGGGTAGGTACGGGGATCAAAAAGTTTTGTTTTTTTCGAACGCGCTCGTGTTTCTTACTCCGAGGGATATAAACAATTGTCTTTTCGTTCGGATACGGCATCGATTTCTGGAAAGTTTCGTGCCTGCTCGTGCGCGCGGCCTCGGATAGCGTTAATTCCGATGATTGGTGGTTCATCCGAAAATTGAATTGGGCTCGCTGTAACGGAAGTTAGTTTTCAAAGTGTGTAATGTATTGAATTGTAACTCGAATTCGAGCAACTTTGTAAATAGTTCTAAGTTTCATTCGGATAACAACGGAGCATCAAAAAGCTCTCTATATTTATACTTTAATTTTACTATAAAAAAATCACAACTCGACTAATTAAATTTATTTATTATATTAAAAATAAGCAGGTAATTTCAAACTATAAACCTTTTTTTCCAAAAAGTCATAACGTAAAGTCAATATCACGTTTTTTTTTTACTACAAATAATTCGCATCGGAAATGCGTATGTATAAAATAGCGTGAAACGATTTCAAGTATCTCCATTAGATGACACTCGAAGTAGGTAAGATGATAGATAGTTTAAAACTTTCAATGTAAACTGCAGTTACAAACGCAGGTGAAAATTATGTTGGTCGATAGTTTATTCGCATTATTCATGTAACCATAGCCTGCGCGCTTCGTCGGTGCACAAACGTAGTAGGTCGTGCGTTAACCGTTACAACGTACTAACGAGTCGAATTTTCAATATCGCCTTACGCGATGCTCGCCTCACCTTGATATTAATAAATAACGACTATAGTCACTCGACAATAATCCTTGCAATTCGTAGCTTTACTGAATTTTCCAGTGGATACGGTAGCAAGCCTCATATATTTTGCTCAGTATTGATTTCACTGTATCAGAGCGACCTGTAAAAATCAATACATATCGATTTTCACAAACTTGCACCTACAGGTGCATCTAGAGAGATAGAGTTACAAACCAAAAAACGATAAAACCACTCTATATTATTTTTTTCAATTAAAATGGAATGGTATAAAAAAAATAGAACTCAACGGCCATAATAAATTAGGTTACAAATGTTGGGTCCACAGGCAAACATATCCTGACAATGGATCCGTTCTCCGTTCCATCTCTCGCTCCCTAACTGCAACGCAAGCTTTCGCGCGCATACATATACAGCTAACAACGTCCTATGCGCGGGCGCGCTTGCGCGCATCTTCCGGACGCATAAACACCTCGTAAAACCACGTCACCGTATAAACACATTCATCCATCGCTAGTGGTAGGAGGTGGGCTGCGTGGTATATAGTGGGAGTATCGTGCGCGCGGGGGGCTTATCGCGCGTGACTGGAGGCCGTTAACCCACGAGAGACAGGCGCGCGAGGCCAGCCCGCTGCCGGTGCATCAGTACACAACACAACACACACACACACACACATATCGTCGTACTATAGCCTACTTACTTCGTTTCTTGCGCGCGCGCCTGCCTCTATAGGCTTACGTGTACGACGTCGGCGCTGCCGGACGGTACACACGGCGAAGGAATCGGAGGTTAAAGGCAGTAGCGTCTGGCGGTCAGCGCACATGATACACTACTTACTCCTGGCGGGGATGATGTGCGAGAGGAGCAGCGCCGGTGACGCGCGCGCGGCTAGGAAACAGCCGACCAAGTCGCGCTTCAATCTCTTCGAGAAGAAGCAAGTAAGATGACTGTCGGGCACGTGTGACTAGATCCGCGCGCACTATGTAACCATGTCTGAGCATATACTTACCTATGGTGTTTGTCGTTATCGGAAGAGTAATGGGAGACGTGTGTCTGACCAAACGCTGTTATTTCCACTTTGAGGGGCTCTGTGTGCGTGCGTGGTACATTGTGAGGGTTAGCGGGTCGCTGAAATATTTTCCTGAAATATTAATGACCGAGGGAGTGAATTGGTTAACGAATAGGCGTTTAACGTTTTTAAAATGTATTGTAAATCTTATCGCACCGCACCGGCTCACCCACTCGTCCACCCTTTATACGGCAATAAGTATCGATTGCATAAATTATTTTATGGAGCGCGTGCTAAAGTGGTCATTGATTTTACAATACGTTGTTGTTGCTCCCTGCACATGCCGTGTTTTTACCTCGGGTGTTGGGTGATTTATAAGAGGATAACAATATAAAAATGCTGAGTAATAATATATAAATTATATGAAAACTAGGTGTTATAGTTTCATTTTGAGAAAGTAAAATAATATATGTCAAGATTAAGAAAAATTTATTTTTTCTTTATTTCTCGTATGAACGTATCCAACCGGCACATACATCTACGCAGCGATATTTCACTGGCAGGATTTACATAAAGTTTCCAATGTTCCGGAAACATAAACAATTACAATCCGACATTGAATCATCCTACAAATCAAACCTTATCACTTTCGTTTGATGGCTACATTATTCATATTTCCGTAATGGTTGAAGCTATATATCCATTTTCGTTGAGTTGTAACGAGAGAAACACATGCTCGGGTTCATGGGTAATTGTTTTACGACGAATACTTTGATTGAATGATAAAAATTATTTACTATACTTATGCAAGTACATCAAGATAAAAACTTTTTAAATATATACTTTACTCGATATATTTTTAAATAAAAAAGGAAATTTTTTATAAATATTAAAATAAACTAAGTTTTTAGTTGTTTACTGTTGAGGAATTGCCATCGTCTTTTTTGTAAACCTTTTGTATACCGCATGTAGCGTGCAAAGTGGCGAAGATAGAGACACTTCAGTGAAGTTATGACGTCACGACGGAAGTATAGCAGTACTTCATTTAAGAGGCGGCAGTATATTCTCTAACAAAATAAGTATATCTAGAAAAAAACAGCGCAGTATTTTATAAATCTAAAATTAAACAAAATAACTGATAATAATATAACTATAATTAATGTGAATCAATAATTTTTTTTTTAATAATATAACTAATGGTAGTAGGCACCTACATATTACCTTTCTTTTACCAACGTTCTCTCTATCTCCACCTCTATCTCTATCTCAATATTTACCGGTAAAAGTACCAATGTGAGGGACAAACGATTCTCTCATTCCTAAAGCTCGAGAAAAAAAGCAACGATCCTTGCCACGCCCAGTTCTCTACAATCCCGTTGTTTGTTTTTTCTCCCTCAAACAAAAGTACCGCAAGTCCTCGCCACGGCGCACTTGAAATTCACTCACTCTATACTCGCCCTCTCCAAAATCATCTGTTCCCGCGCCAGACGCATTCGTACTTTTCGACCCGCGTTCGCGTCGATCTAAGCCCTGCTTTGAATCCACGAAGTGTTTACACACACGCACGCACACATAGGTACACGTTCGCTTTACGCTTCCCCGTTACGCAAGCGCGGCCTCACCGCGTTTTACGACGGTGTCACGCTTTTGAACCGGTTTTACGCGCCGTGGCGCTTCTGCTGATGAGCGGCGGCGGCTGAGCTCTGCGCGAGTGTTTCCAAATTTATGAGCTGAACGTCCCGCGCGACGTTTCGCGTGTGTGGTATGCGAGGAGGAGAAGAAAGGGATAGATAGAGGGGGTTATCTCGAATGATGGAGGTGGAATTTTTGGGAAGGGAGAAGCCGCGGAGCTTCATCATATATTTTCGGGAACGGGGGGAAGAACTTTATGGGAAAATAATCGCTTTATCGGGGGGAGAGGCGTGATTTTATTACGCGTTTTTATTCGGATGGGGTATTGGGTATCCGGGTTATTGATGACGATGAAGTTATATTCATTTAACGCCGGTGAACGTTTTATGATGATTCAATATAATACCGTTTTTTCGAGCGCTTTAGGGATTGAATAAAAAAAAGACTCAATTCTTTGTGACGAATTATAAATTGGGTTTTGTATTAGATTGTTGCTAGTTTGACAATATTACTGCCAATTGATTAGTACGAGTTGAACTCTAATTGGCTGTACTATCCTATTTGAATGTCTAATCAAATTTTAAACATCTAAAACGGGCGGGGAAAATAAGTAAATTAGATTTGCATTCGCCGTTCCGACTAGTGTTATTAGATTACTTCAGGATTTTCGTGAGTATAAATTTAGTGGTTTTCTGTTTTTGTAACAGATAACAAAAAATGTTAGAAATTTGTTTTCGTACCAAGGTAATTTCATCATTAGTTTTAAAAATATTAATTTTGTTGTCGACAAAAATTTATGGTATTTCATAATATGGATACTCTTATATACTTGTAGTATTAAGATATTTATTGAAGATATTTAAAAAAATCTAGTACGAACATTGAACGCACAAAATTGTTTGCATTCCAAAGGTATTATTATGAAATACCGCACCTTCAAAAGAATTTATTAGTTTATGAACTAAATATTATTACTTTATAAAAATTATATCCATTATCTCTTTTAGTTTCTTTCCATATTCTATATTATAAAATTTATTTTAAGTTTCTTTCGTTTGTTATTAAGGTTATTTCAACACGTTTAAAAATGTTAACTGTACTTACAAAAAACCAAAATATTTATTAAAATTTTCACTAAACATTAATGTCCTATTAGGGAAGCTTCCTATCTACTTAGACTATTGTCACGTATGAAATTATGATATGACGACTGAGGTCTGATTACGCTTGCGACGTGAGAGCAACTAGACAGAAGATATGCATATACCTATAATATATAGGCATCGGTAACTCAGGTGGGAGAGCATACATGACAAAGGTCCCGGGTACGATTCGCGGCCAGAGATAACGCCACGCTGTTTTTTATCGAGTCCTCCTCTGTTTCTTATTTATTATAATTAATGATTATTTACAACACTCTACTCGTAATACTATAATCAATTCACAAATACTTCTTTTGTTTGTAACAATTGGTCTTAAAAACTTTATGCCTTTCACAATAAATACGCAGCGCCATATAATATTCCAACTCGGAAATAACTCGTTACGAGCGCACACCTTTTTTTCCTGTCGCGAAATATCGAGCAAGACTCTAAAACTTTTCTCTTTTAATATTTTCTCCGGCTCTTGAAAGCTCCACTCACGTAAAGCCCCGAGAACCGAATTAATGAAAAAAAAAGAAAATGTTTCAGTGAGAAAAAACGCGCGAATCAGAACCGTGGAGAATGGAAGAGAAACGCTCGTCTCCAGCACGCCGCAGACGTAAAAAAGGGTACGACACGGGCGCGCAAAGGAAAGCGACGTCCGTCGCAGCTATTCGTGCCGAGGTAGTACAGTTATAACGACCCGCGCGCTCTTGTGCTTCTGGAAATTCTCTCTCTCTCTCCCTCTCTCTCTCTCTCTCTCTCTCTCTCTCATCTTCTCTCTCTTCCTCTCGGAGTGACAGGTGTGCTCCCCGTCTTTTATACTTATACTGCCTGAGTAATCGTTTTCTCGAAGTCTTATCTCGCGATTTTCCAATGGCCAAAGGGGCGCAGCCGCCTCCGCGAAGAAATTCATTTCCACCACTGTAGCTTTTCAGCGAGGAGCGTTAACTTTTAAGTCTTTCCGCGTTTCCTCATGCAAATTGCCGGGAAAAGCTGGGAGACTGCGAGACCCGAGCAATTAAGACGCAAGCGAGTTGAGGAGAGCCGGTAGTTTTGCATTGTTCGCGCTCGCACCGCGGGGTCACGAGAGAGCGGAGGACCCGCCGATCGATTTTTATGGAGCGCCGCTGTAGTGAGTGTCGATCTTAGAACGGTTTTATATTGGGTTTCAAGGCAATTTCGTAGACAGAGCGGGAGAAAAATTGTGTTCCATGGTTTGTCTTCTCTTGTCTGAAGATTGACGAGTCGCCTAAACTTTTATCTCGCTGTATTTTAAATTGGATGACTCGTGTAAATTTAAAGAGAGTTCGCCGTTCTTCGTGCCATAAAATTAGTCTTGTCAAGAACGCTAAATTATTTCTTACTTTTTTATAAATATAATTTGTTGACATAATAAATAACAGTAAACGAATGGTTCCTAACGAAAGTCCTATTTATCTTGAGTGGGTGAACAACGGAAATAAGAAAAAGCGAAACTTCGAAAAAGGCAAGTTTCTTATAAATCAACTTACACATTCTAGAAAGTTTTAAAATCTCTGAAAAAACGAATACATAGGTATATGTAACTTTTAACTTTAGGAAACCAAATTTAAATTGAATTGTTAAATAAAACTAATAATAGATTGTCTTTATCATTTGAAAATTTTGTTTATTTAAAAATGTATTTTTCTTAAAACTGTAAATTTGCTAAATAATTATGTGACAACGAAAAAACTAGATATTTTTCGCGTTTTGAAAGCATGTCACTTTATATAGATTTTGATATTGTCATGTGAATACTCAATTTCACTGAGTAGTTGATTATCCTTATTATTCACGACTTACAATTTCCAAGATAAATCCTATAATTTTTCTGAGGGTGGCGAAATCGTGTAGTAAGTATTTAATTATCATATATCGATAATTATTTCTCAAGCAGATTTTAATACTTGAAAATGTAATGTAGCTACAAGTACTTATTATAATCCTCTATTGTATTAAAGTAATATATTGGTGCGACTTTCTTTCCTAATGCTGATTCCCAACCCAGAAATATGCCCTCTTTATGGAATACTTCTTGGTTTAAATATATCTTCTAAAAAGAAGATTTTAACCGCGAGAGAGCGATAGCAAGCGAGGAATGGTAGCGAAAATACATAAAAAGTTTAAAAACTCAATTTAAATATTCATGATTCCAAATTATTCAGGTTTACCAAAATACTTAGTAAAATATCCATAAAGTTTAAAATTATATGATTAATTATTAAAAATATTCATTATGCTGAATATCAAATAACTAAAATATGCTCTTAAAAACAATTTTCAAGATAACGTAGATCATGAATTTGAAAATTAGCTTAAAAAACACATGAAGTTCATGAAAAATAGCAATTTACGTCACAAAAGATTACCTATAAAGTCGTTAAGTGCTACCAATCCCCCTAATTACTCGAACTCGAATCGATAATGAGCATCGAGAAACGAACATACACCCATCCATCCTAGATTGATCTGAAATTTTCATCAGTCGCGCGCGCTTGCAAATGAGAAGAGTTACGTGGGTATAAAAAGCGAGGCTTCGGTAAAAATCAAATCACAATAAAAGGATAAAAAAGGGACAAGATTCCGCGATTCTACAATCAAACGCGCGCGTTTTTTTTCTTCTTTTGCCCTCCCGCTAGCTTTGGACATCAGCCAGTCTAGCCAATTGAAGCATAACCGCTTTAAAAAAATTGCATATATATATTAGCTTTTATGCGAGCCTACGAGAGCTATGAAATTTTTCATAGGTTTACTCAGCTAATGACATAAATCAGCAGAGTTGAAAATTCAGTCTGTTATTTTATTACTGTTTGATTACTTTCACACAGTTCAGTTGTTGGAAAGGGACTAAATTAGGTTATTAAGTAGAACTCGAATTTTGGAGTGTTGATTATGTGTTAATTGTTAATTAAACAGTAAGGCTTATTGGTAATGTATGTTAATGGGGTTATAAAAATATGGTTTGAAATATTACAATTTTGATACAGACATATGTTATTTGATACAGAATATACAGCCGACAACATATGGCTTATGGAAATTGACCATCTCTTAGGTTTTTAGTTGTGCAACACTGATGCTTTAGAATTCGCCCAAACGTATCAAATTATTCATGAAAAAATTAACAAACCATTTCTGGCTGCACGCCACATATAAACAAATCCTGATACACGTGCTTGCTATCATTCTTTTCCTTGATAACAGTGGTTATTCGATTCCTGATCGTACGAGGCCAGTGTGCCTTTACAAACATTTTTGAAAATAAATTTCATATTTTGTTCAATTACAAAATTATGAATGTTATATTTTAGAAAAATTTTAATAGCAGGGGGCTTCGCTTCCCGAACCTTTCAGCGGGGACTCTGACCCCCCTCCTTCCCCCGACCCCCTACAAGGCACTGTACTCTAGACTCCTCCCCTCTCCTCACCTCTCTCCATTTTTTTGCACATGCATGATTATGTACTATTATATCAGTTTCCTTATTTTTCTCGGTAGTGGGCCTTCCTCTTTTCCTTCTGTTCTCACCTTATCGCCTATAAATTGACTTTATTTCATCATCCTAGTCGAACTACACACTTCGTTCAGGAAAATTATATACGTAACACGCGCACAACAAAAAGAAAGACAAAAACCATTTTAAACTATTAACTTACACGTAGCAACCCCCAAAAAAGGGGATTCACAAACTACAACGGAAACGATGACCCTGACACGCGCTCTCCTTCTACCACCCGCTCGCTGCCACGCGACCTTTACCGCTCGTTTTTCCAGCCACAAGCCCCTTTAAGCCTTCCCTAAAACCCGTTATCGCCGTTAATTGCGCGCCATGGTACGCACACACCTGCGGCCACCGCTACCGCTGCGAGACACCTCCATTGCTGTCTCTGGAAAATTTCATAGCCCAGTGCATGCACGCGCGCAAACTCTCGTCGAGGCGTTGGTTCCCGAAACTCAATTAGGGGAGTTTGAAGCCTCGGCGCGCCGGCAGCGCGCTACTCAACTGACAACTCGAAGTTAGCGCGCGTGAGGTCGTGGGAAAGGGGGTGCGAAAGGGAATTAAAAATTTCGCGCGCGGATTCGTGAGAGTAAAGTTTGCGGGGAAAGGAAGAGAAAAAGTGACTCGTGTGTTTGTGTTTGAAAGATGGGGAGAGATAGCTGCTGGAAGTCGAAGATGGCTTTGGGATTGGGTTAGAGTCGGGTTTAGTTTGCGGTTTTATAGTATGGGCATTTAGAAAAAATGTGTTCTCGTGGTAGAATATTTTTTAAGCAATTGTTTTCATTGATATTTTCGTATAATAAATTGAAAAAGGAAATATCATCTAAGAAACGATCAATTGTCTGGTATTAACTTTCATAGGACATATACTTTATATTTATTACATTTTAAATAAAATTCGTGTCAGACAATATTTGGCATGTATTTATACTTAAAAGATTTTACTTACATATATTTGACTTCTACTTTGTTTTAATAATGAAAAATTTACCTAATGTGATGTATGATAACATACAACGCGAACAACTAAGTAAACTTTGACCTTCATAATAAAATTGAAAATTTTCTAAAATGAATATTCAAAATTTTCATAGGCATTATAAGAGTCGTTTTAACATGGTTTGGAAGATATACCACTATTCTATTAACATGAAAAAGATTTTAAAAAATAGGCAAAGTATTTCCAAATACCTAATTCGCACTATTCACAATGTTAAATAAAACTTTCATTGCATCACATCTCACTTTAATGTAATTATCACCGTGAAGAATATGATTATTCCATATTATTGTGCTTTGTTATTCTAGAATATACTCACCTTGCTTCTAACGTATAACATTTCCAACTTAAATCTAAAAACTTATCATATCTGAAAACAATTTTACCTATACATAATTCGTATCGCATCCTCTCTAACATGTTCTAATGAAAATAAAATTATGTGCCTACCTTACCGTAGGAAATCCAATTCAAAGACGAAGGTAGCGCTGCAATGGTATTAAAAATGATCACTCGTAACGACGCGTGAATGGCAAATCGAAGAAGAAAAGGGGAAAATAGAACGACTCTCTTTTATCTTCGATAATCGCGCGCAGTTTTTCCGTTGCATACGACCGCGAATAGGGAGGGGGAGAAGCTTTCCATTTAAAATTTCTTTGCGTTAAAAGGGCTGCATTAGTAGCCCTGAATACTGTAATACCTCAGAGAGGTTTATTCATGAAACCAGAAAACAATAAGCTAGTGCAGAAAATGAAGTGGTCGATCTTCTGTTTTCTCGGTAAATAACCGGGATGAAATTAAAACCGTAATATTTATGGGAATAATGGATTATCTCTTTATCTGTATCAGTATGGATGTTTGTTATGACTCAACTCATTTATGAAGAGGGAGGGAACCTTCAACAAAACCTATGGGATATTGACCAAATATAATTTGATACGTTATCTATATTCTTATTGACTCCTTCGCACCATTCTTAGTGTTTTTTTTATTAATTGAATCTCGAAAGTAAATATCTCTTATAAAAATAACTGAGAAAAAATACATTGCAATTAAAAGTTGAAATTTTGTGGAATACAAAACGGATCTGAAACATTAATGAGAATGTTGACCTCGGGCAACAAACGGGGAAGGTCATACCGACCAATTAAATTTTTGTTTGCTCACTTTTTGACCCATTTAAACCGTCTAAAACGACACAAGTCATTTGCACGATTCTTTTACAAAATACGTCCTTCCAAAACCGTTCTCCCACGATGTCCCATAGAAAAAATACGGAAAAACGCGCGGCTATTCGGTGGCTCATATAAATTAACGTAACGTTACGAGAGCGTCATAAACGGGCTACGCGTCTCGGTCGCACCTCGTTATCCCCTTAATTATAAGGAGAGAGTGGAAACGCGCGTGCACCGAAAGGGTTATACTTTTACGCGTCGAGCCGCGTCGGAGAAAGAATTTGCATTTCTAACGAGCCCCACCGTCTTTTTTCACAATTACGCGCTGGTTTCTTACACGCCCCGGCGCATTGTAAGCAATACTTAATCATCAAGTGTTCTCCCTCACGGCTATGTAACCCGCCCGGCGGTTGCCCGCTGCAAGCTGCAACTGAAGAATATACTTTGAGTTGCTCGTTAAACGAAGTATCGTTAGACGAATAAGATTTGCATTTTTTGTATAGTTCTGGAGAGCGGATCGTTTTAATGGCCTCTATACGATAGTTATTTATGGCCTACAATTTCACCGAGTTGGGAAACTTCCTAATGATAGTAACAATAGATTTAGCAGATTTATGGGAAAATAATCAAAACTAAATTAGTTATGGTGAATAAAATATTTTATTATTTTGACACATGAGTTAATTGAGTCAAACGTATCAGATAGATAATCAGTGAAAACATTCTTGGCAATAATTGCTACAAAAAGTTAATAATATACTCATGCTCAACTAAACAATATTATGCCTTCTTCGTTGAAAACTTTTTGCAATAACTCTCGCAATACAGCTTGAAGCGCGCGTCGCGCGAGCTTTCACGTACGTCACCGCTTGATGAAAAGCTGCGAAACCGCATGAACCTGTTTTTCCAGCTTCTTATACCTAATCCTCCTTATAAATCGGCTCACGTGGGAGCGCCATATCCCGTCATCGGCAGCAGGCTCCCCCGCGCATGCGAAAAGCAAAGAGGCCCCGAGACAAAGAGCCCGCCATTTCTCTTATAGATCCATGGCCGTATATCAATAGCAGCTCTCCGCTCTCTCCCCTCACCAGAGCAATCCTCGCGCAGCCGCGAGACCATGAAGATCCAGCCAAAACTCAAATCGCGCCGCGCAACGTAGCAGCAATATCATCGCACTGACACACGTATCCACACGGGAGAGAGACTATCATCGACTTGAAGAGACAGCACAGCTCACTACGACGTTCCATCGACGGGCAGCCAAAAAGTACGTGTGTACAGGCAAGACGGAGAGGCAGAGAGTGAGAGCAGGCGAGGGCTGCAGGGGAGAGAGAGCTAGACAGAGAGCGGCGGTGTGACAAATGCACGAGGGAGGCACAGCAGCGCGCCGAGGAGCAGCTGCCGCCGATCGTCAGCAGCACAGGCAGTCGCTCAAGAATCGCACGCGACGCCGCCGATCCTCGCCCCGGCCATCGGTCAATTTCACGCGCTCGGCGTCGTCGCAGCATCGACACTCCCCCGTCGTCGTTTAATACGACGCGCACACGCACTCGTCGAACGAGTGCCTATATACGTGCTCGAGGGCTTAGAGGAGCTTCCACGCGCTTTTTAATACATACGTAGCTTGTACGTTGTTATATATACATTAATACACACACATATATATAAAGAAAACGTGCTTTTTGGTTTTCGTCGCTCGGGCAGTCGAGCGCGCGCGAGAGCACGCGGTGATAATAGGATTAATCGCCACTCGAGGAGGCTAGATTCTCGGGAGTAAGGCTATATACACGTAGAGGCGCGAGAGTGCGCGTACCGCGAGGAAAGAGACGAGCAATACGGCAGGGAGCGCGGCCACGCGAAGAAGACGAGGAAGAAGAAGAGGAGGCGGGACGAGACGAGGAGGCAGAGGTGAGGGACAGCAGGAAGCCAGAGGGAGATACATAAGGAGCAAACATGGCGTTCGCAGCTGCGAGAATGATACTCAAGGACAAGAGGAGGAAGCCGAGCAAGGAGGAATACGCGCCGCGTAACAGGAGCAAGGTAACGTCTCATAATCCTATTCACTTATATACGTCTATCTGGCTGTGTATACAAATGTATACACGATTTCTATTTTACCACTTCTTATTCTCTTTTTTCTCCATTATATATATATATGCGATTATATCCTGTATCCAAGGGTGTTATACTGGTACTTCAAATGTCTCTGAAAAGTCTCTGTGTACCTACACATCATGTCTCACAGACTTGTGTTGTCTCTCACCAAGGGTTGCGGAATGTCACTCCTTTCCTGTGAGCGTTGCAATTTCAGAGCTGCCTCGAATTACACCCCGCGTCTCCTATATAGATACAATAGAAAAATCTTCCCCCGTCGACCCCAATTAAGTGATTGAGGATATAGTTTGATACGAGGTTATCTTTGTAAAGTATCAATGTCTACGATGATTACGATAATTCTTTAGAGCTGAAAATATACATTCACTTTTCTACGTGTAATTTCTGAATTTTAATACCTTTTTACTGTTGAAAGTTTTTAATGGCTATAGGTACTTGTTATGGAAAGAAAAAAATATTCTGATATAACTCTGTAGAATAATAAGTCATTACGCTCATAGAAGCTACATTTCCAGCAGTTCGAGCAAATCCTTGACCCAAATCTGCTGCATTCTTTTTGTTCCCTTAATGATTTAGTTATACCAACTTAAATATTTGCGTGATTAAAAACGTTTTTAATCAAAAAATTCAAATCAATTCGATTTAATTCTTACAGTTGATAATAAAGTTTGATATTATACATTTTTCACTAGTGTTTTAATTAGAGTCACTACCCATAGGTAAAACAAATAAACTATAAAAGTATTATCCGGTGCCCATAATGTATAAATTAAAAAAGTATATTTTTCTTCAAGTAACGCGTAGTTAAACTTTTGCTTATCTATGCAAAACATTCACAAGACCTCGATATTCTTATGAAAGTACCTGGCGCGCGGAGATGGCTTAAATGATTGAAAAAATTAAAATTACCTCCAGCTATTGTAAAATAATATGCGCAGCTGTTATTCGTACTACCGTTGCCGACTAAAAAGCGCATTCTATATAATAATCTATCATAGCAAATCTAACGATCAATGTCGCGACTCGCACATTTCCAGCCAGGACTCTAATGAAAAATTCAGGCGAACAATTAACGTTCAGAGAACGCTCGCTCATAAATAAGCGAACGAGGAAAAAAGAAGAGAACGCGCTACTTGCGCAAGATGACCGGTACGACCGGCACGGTAAATTATTAACCCGGGCAGAATTTTATCTGAAGTGGCGAATCGCGTCCCCCTTTTGCGTGCGACTGCACTTGTATATACTATACACGTGCATGCTCGCACGTCATGTCGAGGTGTGCAAGAAGCAAAGCGCGCCTCGCTCGTATATTCTCCGACGATATTTCCCGGTCACACGAAAACACCCTTGCGCATACTTTTATGTACGCAATAATTCGCGATAAGGGCTCGAACTGCTTTCTCACTCCAGGTACAGAACTCGCACACGCTCACGCCCACATTGAGTTATATACCCCCAGGTTGAAATAAATAGCTGTTGTCGTGACAAAGCGACTTCAGGACGCGTTTTTCAATGTCGCGCACTGCATGCCACCTGCAGGCGAATTTGCATCGCCTAAGTTACTGCGTGTGTATATTATATTGATGTGCGAAACTTGAATGGTCTTGGTGGACATGTCTCGCTTCATTTTATGGTTCAGTTAGTTGGTATGCTCGATTTTTGAGTATATACGTGTGTGGATGTGAGATGGAATGACTGAATTATACAAGAAATATTTCTTTTAGCAACAAAGTCATCACACTGGATCCTGATAGAGTATGATGATATGATGAGAGTATCAAAATTCAGTAATAACAGTATAGACCGCGATATAATCATAGTTTATCGGCATTAGCATATGCAACAGAAGCTATTTTCTTTATAAAACTAAAGAAATTGAAGTATCTATCATGATAAAGTTTACAATTTATGGTCATGAGGAATTATGATGCTGATTGCAAATTCGTATAGTTATTAACGTTATTGCGAAGTTGCGTGCTTTCATTATATGTAGAAAATCAATATAATGACAAATATTTAATTAGGAATATCATCCAAATTATCGATCATAATAAATTTTACAGAAGTAACTGTTAGCAAATTAATAAAATTTAATATGCCATGATTTATTAAAAAAAGAATTCACCACTACTGTAAATGTCAATAAATAAAATAACGTAAAATAGAAAATATTTTACCAAAAATAAGCTAATGCAGACTATTTTTTATACTAGTTAACAAAACCAAGCAGCTTAGCTATCAGAGTTATAGCCGACAATGTATAACGAGTACACCTATGCGAGCATATGCGTATTTACATACATCTTGATCTAGACTCGCAGCTATTAATAACGTTAGACAGTGTCTAGACGTAAGTTCCTCTACTCGTACTACTAATATTACTTACGCATGCACTTGTGATATTTGATCAGTTATGGCAAATGAGGTGGGCATCACTGGGAGCTCGTATTTATCAAACGTCAGTTTATAGTTTGCAAACTATTTTAAGACGTGAATAAGAACTTCAGTGATAATATAATTTTCTAAACTCTTAAATCTAGGGCTATTCGTCTTATACTAAAGTAGCATAAATCAACGATAAAATAATTTATGCATCGTGATAAACGTCGGCACATAATTGCAGCCAAAGCGCATGAGCGTCAATAGCACAATAAAAGCGATAAGAATCATTGCAATTTGTTTCCGCTCCGAGTCGGGCGAACAACTGGAAATTCACGATACTCGGCACGAGCACCGGGCACACAATTAAAGAAAACTCGTAATTTAATAGCGCCTCGACGATTTAAAATTTATTTAGATCTTCCTCGGTCTTCGGAAAGTAGCAAAACTGGAAACTGGAGCTCGGCCTTCTAGCGGGCCCGGCGCGCTATCTCGGCGCATAACTCGCGCGTCGTGAACTTTAATTGAAGTCGAAGTCATTTATCGCTATTCGTGCTCGCGCAGCGCGCGCACCACCCGCTAATGAAGCCTTTGTGCGGAAACGGAAGCGAATACAGAATGAACTCGAATCGGTGCTCGCGATTTCGTTTATCATTCTTCCTCGTTATAGAGGATTGTTTTCTTTTTTCCACCCGAGCGCGGCTTTTCTTTGTAATACGCACGTTTGTGCCCGATGACGGGTCGTTTGAAGCACTTTAATCCGACGCTGCGCGTATGTGAGTTTGAAAGGATGACGGGACGGGATTAAAGTCTCTATATGGCTGACATCTTTGCTGCTGAGCGCGCACAAACATTTTAATTGGAACAAACGTGAAAGGAGTATCAATTGTGCGATTCTCGCGAACGCTCTGTAATATCGTACATATTGGAATTCTGCAGAGATTTTTTAAAACAATTACTGTTTCATATTAATGTCATTCAGAATGTATTTGCACCATACAATAAGCGCATGCATAATATCAAACTCGATTTAAATTACATCTGTGTTATACAACAAGGGTATTCCGTTGTACGAAATTTAATAGGATCTCGTTAACTTTAATTTGAAAGGACCAAATAACGAGGAGATAAATAATTGTAATTTTGTGTGGAAAGATTCGGTTTATTATATTAACACTACAGAATTTGTAACTATATAAAATGTAATTCGTTAATTATTCCCGCTTGTTAAATGAAAAACATTTATTAAATATTACATTTCAATGCGGATTGGAATTCAGTTGAAAGGGATTTTAAATACAAATCTAACAATTACAGCTTTCTGAATATTCCCTAATAGAGCTTACATCAATTAAAATTAATTGAACACGACATTGTTTGTTGATTGTCAATATGATCTTAATGTCATTGCTCAAAATTTTGAAACATAATAAACTCTATAGATGTTCAAACACTGTTTTCCAAGTTTTTAAATATTTTGTTGATCAAATCGATCAATTTTTGACCTAATGATATCTTAAAATTTTGGTAGTTTTATTTTTAAGGATTTATTAATAACTTAGAAAAAAAATAATGATTTATATATGCAATAAATAACTGTCTTCTTCAACAGATCTACGCCAGTTACCAGAGCATTGCATTAGTAAATATGAACCAACGAAAGAACGACATGAATCTAGTTTTTTATCATTGTTTATTCATTACACGGCTCAACGAACCATTTACGCAAAAGCCTTCCTCATCGCCACTAGCGTCTAAAAAACTACACTCTACACACGACGAAAGTGCAAAAATCCGCTATATATCTGTCAAGCTATCCACCCCTTCCCAATCCCCCCTCTCTCTCTCTCCCACGATGCCTCTCTCCGTCTCTCTTTCACTCTCACACTGTCTCTCTTCTCGCTCGCTTGTGCGCGCTGATAAAGGACTCTTTCGGTCAAAGCGCCGGGGTTAATTTCCGGCCCGCTTGTTCCTCTGTATATACACACACACGCGGGCGGAATTCCATCGACGTTCCGCGCACTCTCTTGCTCCGGCCTGCCTACATCTTTCATCAATCCGCCCTCCCCACGTGCTTACGCACGTTGATCAAATCGCCACATCGCTGATTAATTAAGGGCCCTACCACGCAGAAACAAGGAGAGGGGCGAATCTTAAAACAAACGCGATTACTTTCGGCGTAGGTTCATTATGAGGATTCGATAGTAAGTAGGCACCGTATTTTAACCTGGCTACATAAAGGGAAAGCAAGGCGCTTGAATCTCGATCGTTTATTGTTTAAGAGGCGAAAAAAATTGATCGTATATAGAAATCGTTGATGATGGTTTCATGATAAGAGATATAGGCGGTAAATTGGAATGTTGTGTCAGTTCAACAACTTATGGGTGATTTAAAATTATGGATAAACTTTAATTATTATAATGGCCAAGAAAACGTTGCGATTCAATTATAATTACTATCAAAAGAATATATAATTTTTAACAACAATACCTTGCATATTTGCTAATGTTATAATATGAAGAATCTCATTTTCTTTTTATTTCAAACGAATTTCAAAAGGTTCTTTACGTAGATTAAATTATATATATTCAACAATGCACAAAGTCAACCAATTAAAAATAACATCTTTTGACAAACTAAATTTTTACTATTATAAAGGTTCCTTAAGGCTGAATCAAAATGTATAATAATGCATTAAAATGAAAAGATTAAAAGAAAAACTAATAGCAACCTTCAAAACAATATCTAAAGAAGATAAAATATTCACCGTAGGTGATATATATCTAATTCAGTGAGAAAAACGCAATGATTTGTTTCGTAATTACACACCAATAACTTGAATACGGAAAAGCGCTCTGAAAGAGCCAGTATTTTCCCCTAGTTTCGGAAATTTAATTGTTTTCCCGTTTTTCAAGCGACGTTCCTCTTCTCTTCCGCTGCAAAAAGGAAGAGAACGAGGAAACGCTGGATGATGTAAAAGAGAGAGAGAGAGAGAGAGAGAGAGAGAGAGAGAGAGAGAGAGAGAGAGAGAGAGAGCAACTGAGTGTGTG
>UXGD01003406.1:0-20586 GCA_900474315.1 Torymus auratus | reverse complement strand
AAGTCTATTAGAGGTAAACATTGTTACCTGTACAATAGTCTGGTTGGATACAACTAATACTTACAAACTATAACTTATCTTTATCCTTTATCCTTTAAATTATTTTTCATCCACCATTCAATACGAAATACAAAACCAAACACGCATACTAATCTTCAGCTATATATTAATCCTGCCTTTAAAAAAACATATACTTCACTCTTAATTATTAAATTCCATCGTAATTAAAAAATGGCCCTCATTCAGCATAACAATTACCTTTAAATGTAATCGCCATCACATGAAAAGAGCATCCCTGCTCCCATCACAGTCGCACGCATCCAGCATGCGACCGAGAGACAAAGCGGTCGCGCGCGAGAGAGTTATAGGCCGAGCACGTCACTCGTGATATTTAACGCACTCGTGAGAGAATCCCTCACGAAGGGGTAGTAGTAGGTGTATACACGTATATATACATACGCAGCCGCTCGCACACCGCGCCGCAACAGGTGGGCCCTTTCAGAGCCTCGTCATTGCGCGCGTGTTTTGCCCCCTCGCATCAGTCGCCCGCGCGAAAGAGTGAAAGTGAGCGCGCGTACCCGGGAGGCCGCGAGGGAGAATTCTGCTCGCCGCGCGCATCGGAGAGGCTCGAGGGCTAATTGCGCGCGTCGAGAGTGAGGTTATATACTTTCGAGGAGGGTGAATGCTTGTATGTGTTTGTGATTGTGATTGAATATTAGGGGGAGGAGGAGAATAAAGGATGCGCGAATTTATGGCGAAGGAAGAGGTTATTTGGGTCGCATGAGTATGATATAAGTTGAAATGTCGAAGATTGTAATAGAATTGGATTATACAGAGAAATTCATTTTTTCTATATAGAAATTACAATTATGGCTGTATACCTACTTGTTTTATTGTCAAACTTGTTACCAAGGTTTGCATAAGTATATAGCCTTTTCCATGAATACAAGAATGCACGTCGGCGACGACATTTTCTCGTGAGAAAAAAAAACACTACAAATCATCCCCTCTGAATAATAAATAAATACGCCCGCAACAACTGTCGCATAGTAGTGCAGAATCAGTCCCCGAATTTTTCGCCCATATTACATACATTCACACACATATATGTAAGTACGATACTCCTCTTATTCCCCTGAGAACCGAATTTCAATAACAATGCTCCACATGCACTTGTCACCCTACCTACAATATTCCGCTCCTTCCTATGCCTATATAATAACACTATATCCTCGCGGCTTGCGCGCCATTTAAATACCAAAGGAAACGTCGAAATTACACAACGCAAAACACGCGCGTAACTAAGTATATACGGAAAATTGCAGACGCGGGGGTATTGTAATATGCATAAAATAGTGTTAGAATTTAGTGATTTTTATGTGTTTTTTCAATAGGTAATATACAAAATTCCTATATGAAACTTGGCCCGTTTCATCCACGTGTTGGAAACAATTTTTCTTATATTACCGTACTATATAGTAAAATATGCTATATTATTTTGCTATACTAAAATAAAGTGGCTATAACTAATTATATATTGAAATTAAAGGTAAATTGGCAATACCCCCGCATAGAAGTGGTTCTTTTTTTCGCATTTCCCATCATCCATATTTCAGCCGCGGGTGCGTACCCTATACTTCGCGCCATTTGGCCCGCAAGGAAAACCATATATCGTACACGAATAAGGAAAGTGCAGAAATGCAGGTCGCCATATGCCGCGTGTATGGTTTTCGTTTCGTCGCGGGGGGTTGGTTGTCGGTGCGCACTACTATCATTTTCTCCCTGGGAACGAGTGCGCGCGTATGGGCATTGATCTGCCACCGACGCGTGGGAATTATCGAGCCTTCGCGCGATCCCCAACGTTGTTGTGTCTATACGCGTAGTAGTATGTGTATGGGTTGTTGTTTCGACGATTTTGTTCGGGGCTTCGGAAGAGCGACCGTGTGGGTGTATAATAGCGATTGCCGTGCAGGTTTGTGGGTAATTGCTTGGTGGAGCGAAGAGAGGGAGAGAGAATTCGATAATGTAGTAAGTGAATAAAGCGATATTTTTATAGATTAGATGTATTTTCGTAAGCGTTAGCGAACAATATTTTGCATAATTTTCTTAAATGAGAATGTTTCGTTAATATAATATATTAATAACGCGTTTCAGTCTACACAACTGGCAATTATTTAGCGACGAAAAACTTGTTCACTTGACAAAATTGTGTATAACCGAACGAAGACGAACACCGAGCCCGCCGTTTTCTGTTTACCGCGCTATATTTAAGAGGCGCGCACTTGAGCGCGCGATTAAACATTCACGACGTTCAAATGTATAAGGATCAGAATTCGATATGAACGTGAACGCTCTCTTTCTCTCGCATGGTAATAAATAATAACCGTCTTTTTGTTCGCCAACAAGGAACTTTTCAAAGTATCGATTTTAGACAAAAAGCTTTCTTACATTTCCCATTCCCAGTCGTGATGCACGTATCATACACGCGCGTATAATTATAATTTGGTTTTTAAACACTGACAGCCCGGCAGTTGGCGCAATTTTTGCAACTTTTATATCAGAATCGCGTTTCTCGAGTATTTTACACAAAATTCTACGAACCCCCAACAACATGAAAAGAAACAAGAACTTTTAATAGCGTCCTGCAACCATTTACGGAAAAGACCTCCCACATATATATATTTCTCTCGAAAAGTATACGCGCAGCATTCCTGGAAACCCCGAACGTGGCGGACCGGCGCGAAAAGCAATATCAATTAACTGCTCGCTCGCTCGCATCGCCCCAATTATACAAGCGCGCATGTGCGCGAATGAAAGAAGCCCTTATGCGACAGCTGAATGACAGGTAACTGGGGAAGCTGTGACACCATAATACCCGTCGGCTTGCGCGCGCGCGCCAATCTCCGCGATTGCGAGAGAGAGCGCTGTCGTCAATTACTTATTCCCGACACCCCCGCCTATCAAAGAATGAAAGTTGCTCTTGAGACGTCGCAGTGTTAACGGGAATGTAGCGCGAGGCGTTTTTTTGTTTCGGGGCTGAATGTGTGGGAAACAAGTTTTTCATTAAGGTGCCAAAACGAGACAATACATTGATAGAGGAAAATAAATATCCGTATACAAAAGAACGAATTTCGTACATATTCGTGCAGATAGATTTTAAAATATCTCCATATAGGTATGTAATTCGAAACCTCACGATTTTCGTATCCAAAAGACTGTAATTCGTATTCATTACGCGCGGGTATATTTTAACACCCATAAACAATGCAAACTTCCGATCCCTCAAGAAATAATTTTGATATATAGCCGCCTTCCCCCTTCTTCCATCTTATCGTTGCATTACAATTTTCGGTGCGCCTCCAGCGCGTGTGAGTTATTTGTGTCCCCTCATCGGTATGGAGGGTGAGGAAGAATAACCGAATGCGACAGGACTCGCTTCGCGAACAGCATCGTGTATAATGCGGAAATAGCAAATTATCGATTGGCTTTGCGTGCGGTCGAATAACCAAGATACAAGCTTATTTAAGACACGGATATATATGTTGTGTGTCCTTATTGTGCTGCGACAATGTTTTCGATATAGCAGTGTGTGGCGTATTGAGGGGGTATATTCAATAAGCATGAAGCAACGGGGTTATAGGTATGTCGATCGAATGAATAGCTGATTAATCGGCTGGGAGATAGTCTCTATAGGATGTTGTCTTAAATTATAAGAACATTAATTTTTTTCTTTTTTTCTTATATTTCGATCGGCAAAAGTTCAGTCGGAACTCCTGCTTACGCAACGCACTGTGACATCTAACCCCCGAACTGTTTCAGATTGCGTTGGATAAGACACTATACTATCACCTCCCTGGACATAAACGCCTAAACCTCCACTGCACATAATTAATCGGTCAACTCTCGCGCAAGCTGGTGCTGCTGCTCCGAGTCGCGTCTATAAGTAACCGGATAGCGGGCGCGCGTGCCGAACCGGACATCCAGAAGCCCCTCTACCTCTTCTTCTTCGTTTTTTTTTAATATCCGAAACGTTATATAGCCCGCGCGTCGTCGGTGTAAAATTATGCCAGGCGCATATATAGTGTCACCTTTATCCTTCTCGAGCTTCCCGACGCTACAGATGGCGCGGGGTTCGGCTGCGGAGGAATTATGATGGTTTCGAAAGCATGTTTGTCTGTTTTTCTGTTAGAAGAGCAGCGAGTGTGTGTGTGAATCATCTCTTTCTCTTGATATGGGAGTAGGAGATTATCACTGGGAGACGGAATGCACTGCACTTATCGCTCTTTGGAGATGAGTAATGATGTATGTAGAGTGAGGATTTCGGTGGGTTGATGACTTATCGGTGTGTGAAAGGAACATAAAGAAATGTGTAAGATGATGGGAAAATTCATTATCTTATTTGAAAGCGCATAACATTATACGTGTATGTGTTACACATAGTCATTTCAATAACATTTTTATGTCATTTTGTGGATAGAAAAATAAAACTCTTTTCCAATAATTTAACAAAATATACATGGCAATCAAGGAAAATAATAAATAAATATGACGCTCTTTTTCTCATGCCATTTTCTCGGCCTTATTTGTATTGCATTCTTTTCCCTCTCTGTCTCTTGCACTGCGCGCGTATATATTTCCTCCTGCCAATTTCTCTCGTGGCAAATGAAAATAGCGTGTCTTAATAATAGACAGCGCGCGGCGCTGTCGTGTATGTATAAAGAAGAAGTCTATGCGATGACAGGAATAAGGCGCCTTTATTGCAGTGGCTGGGTAATAAGGGTATATAGAAAACGGCATTATTCGGTTTATTTTTCTTGCCTCGTGAAACGAAGGAAAAAGACTATAATAATGTCGTCGATCAATGTATTTTTAGTTTGAAAGATCTTGAATTCGATTGAAATTTTTTCAAGAAAATGTCATGTATACGACAAAATTGATGTGAAAATTTTCTCATTCGAATAATTATGATGTTACTCGCTTTTATTATTGAAATATATAGCAGTTGCCAGTTGGAATAAACTTCGCAGACGTATATAATCACGGAAAAATAAGAATAGTCACGCGTACGCGTTTGTAATAGAGCCTCGCGCGAGTAACAGAACTAAATGAAATAATAATAAAAGGAAATAATAATATATAGCTGTATGTAACGATGCTATCAGCTGTAAGTTGAGTGTAATTGAAATAGCTCAAGCATGTCGGGTATATAACGCCGCGCTGCTTAAACGTCAAAATGTCAGGGGGATTGAGAAAGTGCATTGCACGTTGCTGATATTGCAAGAAAACCAGATGTTGAGAATCGATTGGAGCGAGTTGCGTATACTTACTTGCGCAAATTCTTGATTAAATTTTCAATTTTCCTGATATTGGGTTTTCGTAATTTAAATATCGTTATAGAGTTTAAGAAAATTTGACAGACATTTTACTTTGTTTCGACGAACGTTTGAATTTATAAATATATACACAATGCGATATGATTTGTGTATGACGCGAAATTCAATTTAATAGAGGATTTAATAACGTTAAATTATTGTTTTCCTGTTCCATTTATTAGAAGAACCAGTAATAAACTAACTTAAAATTTCATTTATAACTATAATTATTTTTAACTACTATTATTTTTTATATTGTTTCTTTAAAAAAATAACAAGATTCACAAATAGTGCGCGTATAATACATATACGTTATACCGATTAAACACAATAAGCAATCTACTAATCGAACCATTTCCACAAACTTGACTCGACATCGCTCTATTTACAATCATTCAAACCGCACGCGTATACATAAATACACAATGTGCGTCTCGAGATTGCCTACATTCCCTTTGAATTTTCTCTCTCTCCACTTTTAAAAGTATAGATACTCCCCGAAGCCGCAATCAAAAATGCAGATAAAAGAAGAACAACGCACAAAGCTATACACTATAGATATATACGCCTATATATCTATACGGACAGAAGTTGGCTCTGGCTGCGCGCGCTGTCACCCTCGCGCAAAAACACGCGCGCTGGGCCGTGTGCTAAGAAGTGGCCTGCGCGCCGCGCGATATTCGAAAAAGGAGTATATAGGTGGGGATATATAGAAACAGAGAGAAAGAGAGAATAGGCATAATGCTCCTTCTTTCTTTCTCTATCTTTTGTGACGGCTTTCGGAATCAGCAGAGGGTCGATGACATGCTCGCATAATACCACTCACGTGTATATATACGAGCCTATACCATATATACACATACAGGCTCTGCGTGCCCATCTGTCACACTCTCCATCGCTCACATGTATGTGTCTATGTACATGCGTGCTCGATCGCTCGTGCAGGCGCGATTCAATAAGGATTATTAGACGCCGGGGTCTCTGTATGTGTATATACTTTATATATACATATATAACGTATAGACGCGTGCGCACTTTCGGTTCGAGCCTTGCGGTACTTCTGTGAATTATATACACGCCGAGCTCCCGCTCTCTATTCTCTCTTCTGCGGGCTTCGAAAACAAGTGCGCCGCGTATATATATGTGTGGGAGGGCTTTTTAAATTCGCGCGCAGGTGGCTGATCGCCTATACTCTTTTCTCTTTTATTTCGTGATTAGTACACTTCAAAGAGAGCCTATATAAGTATAGTCTGTATACGCCCCCGGTTGTGTTGTTTTGGATATATCGGTGCCGTCGACTGAGTGGTTATAAGTTTTGCAGACGCTGGTGGTGTGTGGTGTGACTTGAATGTGTGTGTGTCTGAGCTAGCGGATCATATGAAATAACGCGGACATTATAACTTTTTGACGAATTTACTTTCTTATATTCGAAGTTATAATTTTTTATCAATAATAATTACCTTCTTATTTTTAATCTAATTTTATGTAGATCCTGAAACGCTACTATTTTGCACGTTATTACATTTTTTGCAAACATTAATATAGAAATATAGTGTCTATGTAAATTAAAATATTACATAATAGCATATGTTTATTTACGATTTCACTCAGCAGTCACCTATACTACACACCTCTCTATTCCTTCACCCGCGATCTATGAAATTTCACACCAGAGCACAACAACCGTATATATACTTTTACCTCAAAATTAAAGGTTCTACTTTATATAAAAAGGTGTATACAAGCCAAGCGCAGCACTGCGTCACGCACGCCGCAAGCGTAACATACAACCCGAGAAGGTGTCATTATACGAGGATAGCTACATGCGTCGGCCTCTCACATCTGTCGGTCTGGCCCCTGGTACTTGTACACACGTATATAAACGGGGGCAGTCATGCGTCCCGTCTTTTCTGTACTTGCACGCAGCAGCAGCAGCAGTAGCGCACAGGTGAAACGTTTCACAGGTTTCTCGATTCGCCTGGCGCGCATAAGTACGCGCGTGTTATTATTACAGGGGTAGGTAAGGCGGCTGTAATCCCGCGAAGAGCGCTTTATGCTAATTGCCATCGGGGTTTTGGGGGAAACCCTCGCGTAATAACACAAGAAATACGAGAGTGCACCAGCAGCGGTTTATATAAGTATATGTAAGCGTTCGAAGAAGCCTAATACTACTGCGCAGGTAGTGAGAAAATCTTGCGCGGCTGAATTTTTCATGCGGGATTATGCGTACGTGTTTCCCGGCGACGCGACAGTTCTCGGAAACGTTAAATGCCCTGCGCACTTTCTCGGTCGTCTTTTAAAGGGACGAGCAGAGAAAGAGAGAGAGAGAGGTATCGAATTCTAGCGCGCGCGTTCTTATATGCTGTGTTAATATTCATGTGGATATCGAGTTTTGGCTTCTTCTGCTTTCTCGACTCTTCGGGGGTTTATTATAATTTCGGGGGCTTGTTTGAAATTCTTTTTAAACGGCTTTTTAATTGCCGTTGGGAGAGATCGTCGTGGGATAAGACATGTGTGTGTATGTATACAGTGGAGGTAATTTTCATGAGAATACGATTACCCCGAGAGAGAATCATATTTTATAAAGTACAATGATTTCACGCATAACATATAACTAGTATATTTATCGTCGTGTTCGTCAATGATTAATGATAATTTTCAAAAGCTCCTAATATATACTTTTATCATCCTTCAAAGTAATAATAAAGAAAAAAAAATACACGCACCTCTTGCGCAAACCTATATATATTGCCACCTGCTCGTGCGAAACCCACCATAATCCCCCAATTCCTTCGTACCCCACATCATCCTTCCTCCTCCCACATATCGATATCCAACACATCGCGTATACCTACACGCCGTCGATCATATACGCGTACATCGATATTATATACTATACACCTACTATGCGCCCCATGGACAAAAAATCCCGCAAAAGAGGATACACACACTACAGGATATAGGGCGCAAGCGCGGCACGCGCGTCCTCAGGAAGGAAGTGCGTCGCGGTCACGGCGCTCTTCCGGCCTGCAGCTGTGCGCCTCGCTACCGTAGGTAAACCCGCAGCTCATGTCCGGAGTCTCTCTCTCTTTCTCCTCCCGTAAAGTAATCCACTATATATACGACGTCGTACAAGTGCCCGGAGAAAGAGGGAGACAGAGAGAGAGAGGTTATAGGGGCTTCGGGGTTTTAATATTGCCCCGCGTATATTAAGAAGGAGAAAGCGCGCACGAGAGGTAATTACGAGGCCGAGCTGGAGAAGGTGGACCAACGGGTAAACCTATACCTGGGAAGATGAGTGTGCTGGTTTTCGCAGAAGTGTGAATTGAAAAGTGGCCGATTTTCCAAGATTAAAAAAGGAGACGCTCGGTTGTTTAAAATTTATGTTATTTATTAGAATTGATATCTGTTAGACGAACGAAGACAATATTCGTATATAACATATTGTTTCGAATTTATTATGTAAGCGTAACTTCGCCAAGTAAATGAATATTCATGTGGACTCTGGAGTAATAAGGCGGTGTATAATTGAGAATCGAGTGAATATCAGTGCGAATTTCCACTCGTCAAGAATCAATCGAGCCTCTGAATTATTGACGCGCGACTTTGCTTTAATTATTGTGCTTTACAATTCGACACATTGAGCGGTTTAATATTCATATCGGCATACGTGCATTCGACTCCGATATACCCGTAACGACTATAACACGTATCAAATATTATATCGTTTAAAATAAGTAGTTATAACGGGAACGTATATACATCTTCTGTAATACATTATTAACACTTTTTACGTAAAAATGTTCTACAGATTCCTTACGAATAATAACGACCATCGTGTATAATCACAATGAAATTAATATACAGCACGAAACGTGCGTTTGTGACGCTCGGACGCGCGCAGCGACTATTAAGAATTTATTGCCCGGCCGGGAATTTCGAGTGCGGAGAATCGGAGAGCGGCGAGGTATGCCAATTAAGTCGGTAATTGCCGGAAAAGTTTCTTCCTCGTCTCTCTCTTTTCGCCTGGCTATATACTTTGCAATATTCCGCGCCTGCGCGTAGGATATAATGAGCCGCTCGAACGTGTACCGCCCGCGCCTTCTGTCCACGCGGGACGTCCCCTGCGAAGACTTAATTTTTAATACCAGAGCTGAGCTCTTGTACCGGCCTGGGCGCGCGTTTGGACGTTATATTTTTGTCACTTTGAGGGAAACGAGAAAGGTAGAGAGGTCGGGGTGATAGATATATTGCTCACGAAAAGGGGCGTATTTACTGTGCGCTGTAAACTGTTATTGCTCCCGGGGTCTAAGCGTCTTATTCTTGCTTTTAAGGTTTTAGTTACGCAGACCTTTTCGAAATATCTTGAGTTTGTATGTTGTCCTATGAATTATCGTGTCGAATACGAAAAATATGGTGCTGTTTCGGCGGAATGGGACTAAAGAATGAATTTCTATTTCGAAAAAAAAAGTTTAATCTGCAAAATAATGCGCTTCTAAACTTAGAACAAAAATTCGTAATATATTATAACAGACTATACTAATTTTTTACCATTTAAAACTTCATAATTTCATTTCCAACACCTTTGGATATCGGTAAATCAAACGATATAATAAACAAATAGGTATCAAAAATATCAATTCCATTCTTATCCTGGGAAAAATCTCAAGATCAATTTATACACCGATCAAGATACGTATAATATCGTCATAAAAGATATATGTAGGCACGAATGCGGGAAACCCGAAAAAACTCATTTCCACCAAACGACTTTACAACGAGTCTATGATCACCTCGAACCGCTAATAATTGGCCCGTAGGTAACACTCTTATACTCACCCGCGGCGACACTCACTCCTCTCGAGGATTCCCGCACATACACACACGTGCCCGTATATGCCCCGAAAAATACGTATACAGTGCCGCGATATGGGTACTTTGAAGGAGCCTCGCAATTGAAGACGCGGACGAATTCCAGGGTCCTCGAAGCGACCGAGAGAGAAGCCCATTTTTCGAAAATACCCCTATGGCAGTAGCGCGCGATAGTAATCGAAAATACTCGCGTCTCGCGTCGTCAAGAGGACAAGAGTATGTCTAATTGGGCGACGAGTGTGTGTACGTGTAGGTAAGTATAATAGCGAAGAAGGCTTCTCACGATTTGATATACCTGCGGGCGGATTAAAATTCCGAGGACCGAGGAGAGGCGCTTGTCGCATGGCTATTCGACTGGAATAGAACACACATATTATGCGTGAATTCTTTCGTTGCCTTGAATTCGAAAGCGGTTATCGATTTTTTTTCCACGCTTGTGTAAGCGTTGTATATATAGTGGAGTATAGGGGATGGGTCTTTTTCCGTGTGCATCGAGGCAGAAGTTTAATTGAAAAGAACGACTCTCTCATTTCTCGGATAATAACGTTTCAATGTTTCACTTAAAATGTCATTTTTTATATAAGGTAGTTTCTATACAATGAAACTTTTTAATGATTTGAAGATGTCTGATGGGTATTTAATTATTAAACGCGGGTGTTATTTATGAAGCACAATTCAAGAAAAACATTTCTTTTAGAAAACAATAGCGACGAAAATTAAGAATACAATAAAGATATATAGCAAAACAATATACAAGTATATGGCAGTCTTTTAAGCTAATGCCTGCATAATGTACGTAAGGTTATAGTTACTAAACATAGTGGAAGGTTTTAGCCTATATACTTGAAGATATTAATGAAACTAATGTTTCTAAATTCATAAAATATTATTTATAAAATAATCATAAAGCATATTATACTTTTACTATTGCTGTAAAACGAAATTACTTTGCATTTTTTAATCCGCCAAATCTAAATGCATTGTTACATATACAATTTTTATACAATCCTAAGTACGAATCTATATATTAATTTATTTTTAATTCCATTTAACATTTAACTTATATGGAAAAATATTTATAAATATGCGAATTCAAGATTTGAAAGAAACAATGAATCCCACAAAATTGCCCGCTATTACATCTCGAAAATTTTGCCTAGGTATATAACAAAAGTACATACCGCGCGCGCGCGCAGATCAATCAAACTGATTCGCCGGCAAAACACCCGCTGCTCCGGCCACAACTATATACGACTTCATCAGGGCATCCCTGCCGTTTCAAGTACCAATATAACCTCACCATCGCCGCCTCCACCCTCCATTCTCTCTTTCACCAAAGACAAAACTTGCGCCGCAGCGCGCGTAACTAATTGCCCGGACCAATCCACCCACTCCTCCCCGCGCACAATCCTCGCTGGCGTATTAATCCGTGAAATAGCCCGAACGTCAAAACTCTCTTTCTCTCTTTCACTCCACGTCTCAATAATCGAGCGCTACTAGCGCGCATTCTTCGCATCCGCACGAGCCGGTGGACAGATGCGTGACCCCCGCGGCGCGACACCCCCATTGCGCCGCGTATATATATATAAGAAAAACCGACGGCGATTCGATTCGCGGTGGTGGTTGAGCGAGGGCACGCGTACTTATTTCGAGTACGAACTAGCGAGAGAGAGAGTTTTGTATCGTGGACTCTGCGGGTATTGATTTTTTCGAGGGAGAGAGAGAGGTGAACAAAGACAGGATTGCGTTTGAAAAAGAGAGAGAGAGAGGGAGATTGTCGGAACTTTTTATGGGATCTGGATCTGGGGCTATTGTGCGCCTGGTGGATGCGTTTTTTTGCACAGTATTTCAGCTGCGGTGGTGTATATGGTCTATATTCGTATATGTGTGTGCGAAGAAGTGATTTGGGGAGATTAGGAGCGACGATGCGGGGTTGGTATTTTAATGGATTTTCAAATGCTGTTTTATGGCGTAAGGATGTTCGAGGATTTGCGGTGTGATTATAGTGTTTGTATTGTATTAATTAGATTGTTAAAAACTGAAAGATATTTTTTATTAATTCATGTATAAGTTAAATTATTTTTATTAAAGTATATACTATAATGCGATATTATTTTAGTCAAATAGTATGGCATACTATTCAGTATGGTTTCAGTCCATTTTAAATTATTCACTGTTAAAAATGTCTTAAAATTTAAGAAACTTTTAAGTTTCAAATTTACTTAATTTTAAGAATAATGTAACTGAACATAATTTACTATACAAATACATTAGGTTGAATATGAAAACAATAAAATTTCGGCACACTGCCGTTCGACATCTTTTTGTAATGGATGCAAAGCGACTTCAGCTTGCGAGCGAGCTTTGTCTGCTTTGTCTGAAAAACGGTGAGCTTCCCGTCTTAATTTACGGTTGTTGTTCAAGTACTTATTGATTTGTGTACATACGTAATATAATAATATGTACTACCTTAGTATCTACGGTTTATTACAGTTTATTTCCAAAACAGAGGGCAAAAACGTCTATAACTTTAAAAAGAAACAAACGAAATTTCATTCCATAGCTTCAAACCCATCTCGACCTCTCGCGAAAATATCGGAATCCAGATACCATACAGAATAATCTCGTAAACTACCGCGCTAAATCATTTACCGCGTTCTAACGCACACAGCGAACGCTATACAACTCGGTTGCTTAGAGAGCGAGAACTTTATATAGGACTGTTCCATTGCAGCGCGGGCCATCATTAATGCAATTATATACGCCGCGCGCGGGCTCGTATATACTCCGATATTCAAACACGCTCAGCGCGCGAGAAACTATGCCGCGGTGGATTTATTGTTGTCATTATTCGTGTCGTGAGATGCGCGGATTAATATTAATTGACGTAAATTAGTTATACAAGGGAGAGAGAGAAAGCGTGCGAGCGTCAGAAGGAAGTTGCAATCCAATAAATATAGATAGCGAGTGAACCGCGTCTTCAAGATATCGCGTGTTTCCGTGCGAGGCAGTGTGTGATATGTGGCGTATATATAAGCCGCGAATATGTGTGTTACGAGTTCTCCGCTTGCGATGGATCTGAATTTGTGTCCTCTCACTCTGTCATTTCAATTTCTGATCTAGCGGTATTGTATGTGTATAAAGGCAAGACAAATAATTAATAAAATAGGGATGATGGAGTTGCTCAAAGCAATAATATTTTTTATCAACTATCTTTTGGATTTAAACATCTTTATACTGCTTTTTGTTTCATTTTGAATATATAATATTTTTTTGCAACACGTGCCCTCTCGAACCATTTTATCTGACTTAACAACTACACCGAATAATCCCCACTTGTTGCCGCCCACAATACATTTTACAACTAATCCCTCATCCCGCAACGAGAACAACGAACGATTTCTGCGCACAATATATAACGCACGCACGCTGCTACACTCGTACATTCACGCCGAGCAGTATACGCGCGCGCCTCGTGATAATCGAATTAAATCCTTGAGCGATCAGCGCGACTACTCCCACAAAAGAATCTCTCTCTCACACCCGGGCGCGTGCACAAAGAACGCACGAGATTGAATCAAACTTACAACTAGAGAGAGAGAGAGATGCTCTGACACAAGGCGAGGAGGCGCGGTCATGTACGCAGCCATACGCGAATAAAAGCCGTTATAGGATATTCCGCCCACGATAATTTCATCTCCGTACGAACAAAACGCTAATCTCCCCTGACTTTTCTGCCCGCTATATATAATAATACTCGAGGGCAACGCGCCGCGACTCAATTGCGCGTAAAGCGCGCGTTCCGCCACTCGAGCGACCCCCGCCACCACTATGTAAAAAGCGACGTGCGTATGTATGTAGATGCAGTGAGGTTTCTATTGTTGTGCGGCAGTCGCGTGCCCGCATCACGCATATAGTCGCCTTGATGAGTTCAAAGAGAGAAAGAGTAGAGTACGCGTGTGTGTGTTTATGGGCGAGTACTACTCGTGCACGCACAGATGCACAGTTGCGCATGTGAATGACGAGAGGAGGGTGCGAGAGCGCAGAGGTATTGTGTATAACGCGTAGGAGGAGCATTTGATGGAATGACTGCAGCCCTGGCTTCCAGTGGAGAATCGAATCAATTGGTGCGCGCATGACGAGGTTTACGCGAATCGCTTGAGTTTCGGGGATTTTATATATAGCTTTGTTCTGGGGTTTCGGGTGGTTGTAAAATTGTTATAGAAGGCATAATTATGGTGTACATTAATAATTCTTTTGTATTTAAATTAATTGTTTTCGAGGTTTTAGTTTTCAACTAATACGATAAATTAAATAAATTAAATAATAAACAGTGTGAACATAGACGACCGTTTACCTGTGCTTTATACATCATCAATTAAATCTGTATGTATAAGAGAGCTATAAGTTCGCTTGATGCAGTATTCACATACATTGATTAGCTGTTAAAACTGTTATCAAAGTCATTATTTAACAATATATATATAATAGCTAAACCTGAATAAAACTGCACCTAGTAATTTACAAACTGAAAATTTTCCAAGCAATCGAACAAACTTCGCGTTACTATTATATCAGTTCAGCTAGCAAAGCAAAAAGAAAAATAATTACACAACCGCAGTCAATCACTTTTAATCTTCGATCAATCTTCCATTTTTTCTCATCCAATTAAACGAAAAACTATACAAAAATCCCCATCTTCCCCCAACACTCCATAAATCACGCTCATCATATCACCACGCGCCGCTTATAATCCATCGCCCAATCACTGCCTATACGCGCGCCACCACTGAAATCTCCTCCGACATATACCACATCATACCTACACAGCCGGCTGTCGAATTTTTTCACCCAACACAGTCTTCTCCCCCTTCGCCATTACCCAATTATTTCGTGCGCGGGGTGCACAGTCGGCGACGCGACCATCTGTCCGATTAGCCACGATCGCGCGCCGACGCCAGTAGCGAGATAAGGCGAGCGCGCGCGAGCGTGAAGGGGTGAATTTTCTGGCGCGTCGAAGAGATTTCAATTGAAGGGAGAGATCGCGCGCGAATGGAGGATAGATAATGTGGCCAGGATCAGCAGTGCGGCTTGTTTTTATTGCGAGATCGGAGATGAAGGTCTCTTATTTTTATTGTTTTGAAGGAGATTGGAGGCTTGGGTGTCTTTGTTTGCGGTGGGGAGAGAGAGAATAGTTAGAGGCTGATTGGAAATATACGAGTACGTTCGGTATAGTTTATTTTCGGTTGTATGTCTTTGTCAATTAGAGGAATCGAAAGTATACGAGCAGAAGCCGATAAGATCAGAGATGCTGCTTTTGTGCATGTGAGAGAAAGAGAATTGTTTGATTGGTCGTTAAAAAAGTAACAAAACCATCGAGTATTCTACGAGTTTTACTGCTAGCTCTGCCTCTATACCAATAAAACTCTATTTTAGAATCCTATATTATACGAACAGACAAACCCGAAACCCCCGTGAGAAAGTCACCGATAACAGACCTCCGCAGGTGTCTAATCACACACGTAACATTCGAAATCTCGATAACCACACATACCTCTAATATTTGACGCCGCTCGCTTATCCTCTGGCCACGTGTCGCTATCATACCTATGAAACATACAGCGTTGCAGCTAGCGCTTATCCTGATGCACGCGCGTGTACAACTATATATATACACACACTTGGTGCGGAGGGTAATAATATTTGATAGTGCGCGCGACCGATAATTGTAGTATGAATGTTTAAGCGAGCACGCGCGCGCTTCTATTTTCGAATAATAAGGTGGAAGGTAGTTGCGCGGTGGGCGGGTAAGTACTGCAGGCCGAGCGAGCGCGTATTGATAGTACCGTATACGCGCATGGATCGCGCGGTGTGAAATTATTTATTATACGTATTGATGAGATGTGTAGGCGAATGTCGGGTTGCAAAGATACGGTTGGGGACATTTTTTTGTGTGAAAATATATACCGTAGCTTATTTAACGTTAAAATGAGCTTAACGAAATTTGATTAACAAAAGGTTTGATGCATATATATATATATATATATGATAATTTAATATTGTTGTTTTGTTTCCGCTCATGTTTTATAAATAAATTCTGGTCTTATTGAAATAAAATTAAATTTGTATTGTATTTTAGTAAGTATATTACAGTATCAAGTAATATTTTGAAAATTCATGAAATCCTGCTAAAGTCATGTACCATATATTTTTCATTTATTTACGGTAAATGTAAATTTGTTAATACATTTACGATTGAATTTCATAGCGGCGAATAATTGATGGCATTATCCTCGGAATTATTATATAACAGGAAACGTATAATTTTTGAATTTCCCGTCAATATATACAACAGAGCGGATGTAAAGATTTATTGTAAAACGTATACCTCCGGCGAGGCGCACAGGAACCGGTATATATACCACGGAATTACATCAATATTTAATGTTTAAGCTAGTATTTACGGTTAGTTCATTATAAATCAATCATTCACGATGCTGAGCATGTGTATCCGCGTACTGCATTTACACTATAAAAAATCTTATCGATTTGCAGTAATGATTTACGCAGTTGCATATTACTGCCGTTCAATACTTATAAGCTCGTTCGCTTGTACACTATATGCGATGTTTATGCATTGGGTATTAATAAACAATAACAATAACAAAAATATAAGAATTAAAAAACCTAATGTATCCTTATTAACAGATCCCTTATAATATAAAATCCAAAAGAAAAGCAAAATTCAAGGAGCCTTCTTACACCCTTTCCTCACGACCTCATATGATTCAGCCTTCTAACAAGGCCACGCATATATCAGCGCGCTTGCGAACCACGTCGGCAAATTACGTCGCGTCGGCGACCGGTGGGCACATCGCGACGTTCTATCCTATATACTACCACGACCACCGCATTACAACCCCTGCCCGCGTGCACTTTGCATAGATAAGATCGGGCGCACGTGCCGGCCGATTATGTGTCCACGCGCGCTCGCGTACGATATACTTATACAGTATACATACAGATAGTAATTGGAAAGGGTGCGTGCGCGCGCGCGCAGGTATTATCGGGGCAGCTGCGAGCGAATTGATTTTTAATCGAGGAAGTGTGCAGGGGGTGTAGTGCGATGGCTTTGGCTGGGAGATAAGGAGCTGTGTGGTGACGTGATTTCCGATTTTTGTGATGCAGAGGGTGCACGCGGGGTGTCGGTCTGGTAGCTACTTATATGGAAATAAACGCTGCAGGTCGGCCGTGAAAAATTTATGTATAATCGCTGTTAGTGAAGGAGGAGAAGGTTTGGGCACGTGAGGTACTGGTTGCCATGCCGATTTGTATGACTAAAGTTTGAGGATTGATTCTGGTGAGCTTGTTTATTTAAAAATTTTGGATTTTCGTGTATAACGCGAGTATATAAATTTAAAATTGAATAGTTTTATGCACTAGCAGAACCCTAAAAATGTCTTCGAAATATCAAATACCCCAAGTAAAATCTCACTTTTCCTCACAAACACCTCGACGCGCGAATTCGAATATATAAATCATACTCCCCAATCCATTACACATCCTTATACTTTTAGCATTTTTTCCAGCCGACTTACTTGTAACGCCCATCTCGTATAAATTATATTCCCCAAGAAGTGGGACGACAAAAGTCCAACGCGCTCTGCACTGCAGCGGGCTAATGGCATTTGCGCGCCCTCATCCCCTTGCATGTGTGCAGAATCACGGGGACGGCACGCGCGCATAATGACACTTCCGAGCCCTCGAGGAATCCCCAAATGCATGCACTTCTATATGTTAGATATGTATAGAAAAAGTGGCTGCAGGCTGCTGGTGGCATTGCACGTGCGCTCTTTTTTCGGACGCTGCGAGGATTCGTACGGATGAATAATCGATCGGATCGGTATGGGGCAGGCAGTTCGCTGGGGTGCTGTGCGCGGGGGGTTTATGTGTATATATATAGAGATGCTTTTTCGAAGCAGGGGGCTCGAATTCTTTTGTGCATGGTTATTTTGCGTAAGCCGGCTTGTTAGTTCAGCTGTTGTTTAATGAATAAATTTTGTTCATGTTCGATTTATCGCGTTACGTCGTTCGGGTTGTTCGATATATAATTCTATTATAATAAAATAGTTGGACGTATAGCGTTTATTGTAAAGGGTGTAATATTGTAAGGGATATTCAAAAATTAATGTACCAAAGTTTCAGCGATGATGCATTCCTGATGCACCGTGTGCCTGAAATTACGTATAAAAACATAGCGAGAATATAATATATGATACTTTTTTATGCAACGGTGGTAAATCCTTTAGCTAAATAACCATAGGCAGTTAAGTCTGCCTATAGTTACATATTATATGGAATAAACGTAGACGAGACAATTCAAGGAACCTAAGAAAACAAATGTCTTCTACGCCTATTCCGTAATAACATGAATTCGCATAGCATAACAAATTTTACTAAAACTTGTAAGAGTGGAGATAATTAAATAGATTATTATAGGAAAATAGAAAAATAATAATTCCTATATTTATACGTATCACCTTATAGACAATGCGCAAAGAAAAATCATATATTAACAGTGTGACTCGATTCCTATAAGTATACGAACCCTACAAGGAATTATTAATTTTAGCAGCGACGAATTCTTCAAATTCTATATAATAATAGCTTATCTTGACAAATCTTTTAACAATATATACATTCAAATTCTGTCCCATAATATACCAAAATCGCTACCTTACCCCAAGGGACAGGTACGTTCATACATACGATATATATATCCAAGAAAACCGAGCATCGAGCTCACATATACGCGAGCCGCAAGCATCATAAACACTACATCGCCACACGCGCACTTACTGTATACATGCGTGCTTTGGGCCAGGTGGCACGTGACGTGGCTTTCCTCCCCGCGTATGCACACACACATATACGAAAGTATATATATACGCGTGGTGCATCGCATGATGGGGGTCTCGAGCGCGCTCGCAGCTGCCGACTTATGCGCGCGGCGCGGCCCGACAATGCGAGGCGCAAAGAAGCGATTAGAGAGTACGTAGCGAGGGGGGCGCCGATCGGGTTTGTGTATGCGTATATGTACGCCGGTGAAAATCTGCTCTCTCTCGGCCGTCGAGGTTTTTGTTTGAGCCCGATTTTGCAAGCGTCTCTATATGTTGGGGAAGGTTTTTCGAGTGTAGTATAAGTTTGGCTAGAGGCCGGGGCCGAAGGGATTATTATTGCTAACCCTTTTCGTGCGCAGGATTCTCCTTTTTAATTTGCCTTAAGAACTTAATGTAATATTTACGTTGAAATGGACAATCCTCTTTAGTGTTAGACGCATAGAGTTTGCTTTAGAGTGTTGTTGTATAGTGTTGAAATAAGTGTAGGGTTGGATGGTAATGATTACGTGTAAGGATATCCATTCTTAATTTTGTTATTTTAATGTCGAAACCATGTATCTCTGAACTATAAAATAAAAGTTTATAAGCACGCATACGACTGTAAAATCCTTTGCACTTATATACATAAAAGATCCATCCAAGACCATCCCGCATACTTACATATATTTTACTAAATCTAGTTTATCTCAGCTTTATTCGAGACTTAGTTTATCCCTCTATACGCGTACCCAACGAGTAGCGCTGCAGCTTTGCCCTGTACTTACAGCCCTTATAGCCTCCCTCGAAGCTCGCTCGCAATGAAATCTCGATCAGAAAAAAATTCCTCGCGCACGCACATACATACCCCCTTCTCGCGTGTATAATACGTAAACGCGTTTCACGCTCGGGGCATCGAACCCTTCGTCGTCGCTTTCGGGGCCATACGGTTTTCCTCTCTCTCTCATTTACATCCCGGCAGCAGCGTAATGTGACTTTGATTGTCGAGTCGGAGGTGCGGCGACGATGACGCGCGCGCAGATGCAGGCGCACGGAGGCGTGTAGCCTTTTTTTCCTTTAATGATATGACCCCCCGTTACTCCAGGGACGTATGCGCGCGGATGTAAGAGTGTAAGTAGTATAACAGTATGTGGCATTTGCATCTTTCTGGTTTGCTGCGCGTATGGTGTATGGCGGGGTTGACTTGATTAGTTAGACGCGGAAGTTATTAATCTAGGCGTCGATCGGAGGAAAAGGAGTATAGGTGAATTTCGGTGGGGTGCGGGCTTTATACGGTTTTTGATTTCACGCGCGGTGGGTTGTCTTGGCGGTGCGATTAAATGTTTTTTTTTTTAACAAATGGATATGGTAAATTAAATTCACGATATAGAGATTAAAAATACATGAAGAATGAGGTATATTTCCGATTTAAATATTTCAAATGCTTTTCTGTAATTGACTTTGAA
>UXGD01003405.1:0-20588 GCA_900474315.1 Torymus auratus | reverse complement strand
GTCTTACTTTATAAAGTTTTTAATTTCCGCAGCCCTTCATATTTACTTGATATGTTTATCAAGCGGCCATCCAATCGGCCGGCTAGGTTAGTTAGCGGGGACCTTAAAATTCCGCTTAAAATTAACTCTGAGTACGGTAGTGGATCTTTCCGCTCCCAAGGGGTTAAACTGTGGAATTCCCTTCTACCGAGTATTAAGCAGCTGCCTTAGCTCGCACGCCTCAAAAGCGCTTTAAAAAATAGTTTTCTTGAACTAGACTAATGTATTAATTATGTAATTATGTAATTATGTAATTTGCGAAACACCTCTACCGTACTTCACTGTGATAATTAGATATAGGGTAGTCCAACTGAGCGTTTTGATCCATGTTTGCATATTGTTTGCGAATCTACTTACATGTACTTTTCTCTATGCAGTATAATAATATGTACTTAAAGTGAGAATATTGTAATACTATGTAACTCTATTGTTTTGTTTAACCAGCCAAACATAAATTTATGAAATCTAAATGTAAAAAAAAATATTAGTTGGAAATCTGGCAGATAGTCTAGATTAAAGGTAAAGTATGGCGTTTTTCCTAGACTTGGCTACTATTGCAGAAGGTATTGGTTAACGTCTGTATAATTTTCCCCCATACTTTTCGATGTGTTAATGAATATCTCGCAGAAAGTCTTGATTTAAGTCTGGGCTAGCTAGCAAGACTTTTCGATTGAAATTGTTATGTCTGGCAAAATGTCTAGAATCATCCCATTAGCGAGACTTTGGAGGCAGACTTGAGCGAGAATTAGTGTTTAACTCGGAAGTTTGTTAATTCTGCTTATTGATGAGAAATTAGATGCGAATTTCGATTCATCGATAGGTCGGATGGTAATGAAGTAGTTGGGAAAAATGACAAAGAGGAGTGAGGAGTAGTGAATGTTCGCTCGCAGGAAGGCCTTAAACGTTGGCGTCTGCGCGAGACTAAAACGAGTCTTTGTTTTATAAAGAGCATGAGAGACACGTCATGCCTGAGTCGAGCGACGGTGGCGGCAAGAGCAGGCGCGGAAGAGAAGGGGTGGGAGGCGGAGGAGGAGGCAGAGGAGGTTTGCCAGTGTACGCAATCAGCGTGCGAGCGACAACGTTTGATCTGAGAAATCTCGCGTGCCGTGGCGTGTAAACAGAATCTCCTGCCGTTACGTTTCGCGCTTCTCCTTTTATTTTCGCCTCAGCTCGCAGCTAGCTCGCTGCGGAAGTGATTTGTTAGCCTTCAGAAGCATTCTCTTGAAGCGTTGCGTCAAATTAATATTTCTCCGGGCGTGCAGCTCTAGCTATATACGCTCAGCCGTTCATCCGACTGATGTCGCAGGCGCAGGGAAAAGCGAGGCTCGGCGCGATAGCATATTTATCAGGGCTCGCACGAGGGAGTTGGGTCAGCAGGCACGTGGAGATCGAGGGTGCGGAGCGAACTAGGGCCTCGAGGAGGGTGGCAGTCGTGTCGGCAGGATCAAAGGCCGGGCCGCGCAAGAGGTATGGCAGACTCTCCCTTTTCGCGAGCGGCGAGCTCGAGGCGACAACGAGCAAATCTCATTTTCGCTCCCGACTGGCGCGCTCCGCCTCTATATACACGCGCACACCTACACAGCGCCGGCTGGACCTTCCAGCCTGGCCTCGACTTTGGCATACTTGTCTCTTCGCATACCGCCGCCGCCGCCGCCCAGCCCCGGAACTTTCCGTGCCGAACTTTCCGCATCTTCGATATCGATCTGCGCGACAACACATCGAGCACCGCACACCGCATGCCCGCGGCAGCCTCAACGGAGGGTACCTGCACTAAAACGAGGCGCGGGCGACAATAGAACAGCTTTTACATTGCAAGCTATAATAGTTGTAGGAAAAGCGAGAGAGAGAGAGAGAGAGAGAGAGAGAATTACAATAGTTGGTATTCGGTGAAAGTACGGGTTGATAAGGCTTAGTCTCGCGCCCCCTTGGCTCTTGTCGGTCTGAAATCTCGGCAATGAAGTTGGCGCCAGTGTAGCAAACAACGTCTCGGCAGGTGGTGATGAAATGAAGCAGAGCGAGAGGAGGTGATGCGCTCGTGCACAACTGTCGGGCCGCTGCATAAACGGAAAAGCGCCTTATTAGCGAAATGGATAGGGCGAGTGGGTGCGCGCGGGAAAATAGAAAAAGCGAAAGAGAGGAGTAGATTGGAGCGGGCGAATGCGTCGAGGTTGATGGAGAGGCGTGAGCGCGTATCATTGTGCCGGATCTCATCACAAAGAGTAGCGATAGGATCGCGTATATGCCCCCTCGCGAGAGCGCGCGTGCAGCCCTTCCGACTCGCGGCCGGGCTCGCGCTTTCTTCCCTCCGCTTCTTCTGCGGCCCTCGGGCCGGCCGCCCCGGTCCCCCGGCCGGCCGCTCGGCCGGTCGGCCCCACCTCCACACGCGCGCTCGGTTCGCTCATCTGTCGCCGGCTCGCCCCGCACGTGCCCCGTCCCTCGCTCTTAGCAGATTTCACGGGCTCTCTTCCCTCGCTCCGCCGAGACGCGCGCGACTCACCACTCTCTATATATCCACGGGACATATTGCAGAGTGCTCCGAGTGCGCTTCATTTTTCCGTCTCCCCACGGCCGGGGCAATATCACGACGAGGGGCTGCGTCGCGCGGCCGCTCTTGGATTATTTAAAAGTACATCCACACCCCGCACGCACTTTCAATTCGTTTCTCCATCTTTAACGACTCTGGCGATTCCTTATTTCAGCAGTGCGAAAAGTGTGCCTATAGTCTATGAATATTGTAGGAAAGGGGGGCAAATGACATGCTATTACACAGTCTGTTATTAAATACGTAATAGAGGCCCCGATGAGCGCCAGGTGGGCCGATAAAAAACTAACAATCAGCGATCTGCCCGGCTCGAACACTTTAGATAGCATCGAGACACGGCTAATGTCACGCTTTACCTACCGATTAGATCTCTCTCATTGTCCCGCTACTTTATTGTACACATGGCGGCCGGATCTTGGGCATCAGCTTGAGCTTTGGCAGTAAGGAGAAGGAAAAAAGTGATTAAAATAAATAAATGGAAGGGAGGGTTGAAAATGCTTTGATGTGCTCGATACGAATTGGAAATTGGAATAGCAACTGGAGGGGGGATTAGAGCCATTCGAAATCAGTGCACGCGGCGTCGGCTCATTTTTGGCAAAACAAGATTATCCGGGGCCATTACGAGGGGTGCGACTAAAGTTATTAGTCCGAAGAGGGAATGTCCGCGCGGCCGGCGAGATTTTTCGTACGTAATCCGTAAATAGCGAAGAATATTATGAAGAAAATAAATGCGCATATATTTATGGAGGGAGCGCGCAGAGGAGGAAGGAAAACAACGAGAGCCGGCAAGAATTTCATCAAAATGTGCGCTGAAAATTTGGAATATTCATCGAAAGCAAATATTAACTCGAGGGCGCTGCTGCGCGAACGCGTCGAACATAAACACGTCCGGGCGTCGGTGTTGTCGGCGCGCGGGCGGCGGGTGTGCACACGGCTCTGCCCGTCTATATATCGCAGTCGTCGGTTTTTTCATCTCGCTGCTCCGCGCAATCGATGCGAGTCAAGGGAAAGTATATACGCCGAGCCCGGCGCGCGGGGAGAGGCGGATAGCCGATAGCTAGCACTCGTTCTTTAGTCAAACCTCCGCCCCTTTTCAATCGAGACTTCAAACGCTGCAGCCCGGAATCATGATTGGAACGGGCGCTGCGCCGCTGCTAAGCAAGGGGCTCGCTCTATACGCTCGGCTTCGCTCCGCTCTGCTAGGCGCCGCTCGGGGGCGGTTCTCCTTCCCTCTCGCGCTCCGTGTCCCCGCAAGCGCTGCTCCCGGGAGCGGCCGCAGCTCATGATGAAATTCCTAGCATTCAGTCGCGCCGGGCAGCGACCGCAGGGCCCGAGGAGTTGACGCGCCGGAAAAGGCGGGGAAAAGGCGCTGCAGCGCGCGGGGGCCTAATGCGGCTGCAATTTCGACTTTATTCGCGGCAGGCACGCGCGGCATGCGTCTACTTAGTGCCCGAGACGGGCTGCGGTATTACAGCGGGCCGCGCCGGAATTCAAATACGCCCGAGCGAGATTGGAAAATCGGATCGATTCCCCGTCCCCGCTGCGCATTCCTGCCCCCGCCCGGCCCATTATTGCCGACGATGGCCCAGAGCCTCAAAGTGCCGCCGGCAATTTGCTCGGCCGATTTTTCCGGCCGGCAATTCACAATCACGGCCGTTGCAGTCGGAGCGCGGGCTTGAGGAGTCTTTGCTGTCAGCGGCAGCTCGCGGCGAGAGTTCACTTGGCTGCTCGCACTCGCGCGCTGCTTACCGCGCGGGATCGGCTAATTAGTTGCGTAGCCGTAAGCTCCCTCTTCAACTCCCTGCCGCTTCTCCTCCCAGCCCCCCTCCGCCTATTCCATGAGCGCGTACGCGCGCGGCGCACTGCCATTCCTATTTGTCGGCCGCGCGGCCCAACGCGCGACGCCCTTTCCTCCCGCGCCTCCGAAAATTCCTAAGAGCTTGGCGCCGGCCGATAAAGCGCCCGAGCTTAGGTTATTTGTCGCGGGCGCGGGGGAAGCGCCGATCATCCCCGAGCGTTCATCCTTCTTTCCTGCGTTTTCGGAATACACTCGAGGATTTGGAGCCGCCGCGGGGGAGCTCCCGCCCGCGAATCCACAAAACCTTAGAAATATGAAGAATAAAGCCGCCCCCGAAGCCCGAGAAGCCCTCGGCAAAGCGGATTTCCCTCCCCGTGTCGCGGGATTCGCGGGGCCGAAAACCGAACTAGAGGGAGAACTGGCTAGAAGAACAAGTGCCGGCTAGGAGGAGCTTCCGAGCTGTCGCGCTAATGAAGGAGGGCACAAAAGCAGGCCTCGGTGCAGTGCGCCGACTCAAGACGCGCTCGAAAAGACGCGTGCGTTTCTTGCGCTCTCTTTCACTCGCGTATAATTACGCACGCCTCCCCTCGTTATCATACTGCGTGATATTTTAACCTCAGAGCTGCGCCCGCCTACTTTTCCATGCAATCATGCTCGGCCGGCTGGCTTTCAGCCGCGCATTACACCTCGCCGGAGAAGCCCCGATCGGGGCTCTTTGGGGCGTTGGCTTTAATTACGGCAAGGAGCGAGCTTGCAATCTAGCGAAAATGAAGCCGCGCGCGTTTCGGGAGAAGCGATACGCACCCATTCAGCGCGTATGAAAATGCATATCTGGCTTTCAGCTCCATTTAGTCTCGGCGCGCGGCTAAAACGTATCGCGCGCAGAGATAGCGCGCGGTGCAGTTCCCTCCCTGCTTTTTACTAAGTGTTCGTATTTCAAACAATGCTCGGCCCGCGCCGCAGCCGTAGTCTCGACCGCACAAAGCCGAAACACGCCAGGCGTTTTTTCATTAACGCTCTGCTCGTCATGCCTACCCTTTTTTCTCGCCAGCGAGCCTCGGTCGTTGCACTCTCTCTCTCTCTCTCTCTCTCTCTCTCTCTCTCTCTCTCTCTCTCTCTCTCTACCTCCTCCCTTACTCGCACAAATAAGCCGGATTTTCATGACGATTCCCCGCGCGACATTCGCGAATAAGACCATCAGCTTTTCGCCTCTAATTAAACAACTGAACCGCAACTATGCCAAGTTATTGCAGCTGGCATGTTTAATTGAATAGCCATTGGCGCCTGCTGGAAAATGGGAAGTTGCTTCTGTCAAAGTGAGCGGGAAAGTGGATATAAAACTGCGAGTCGCGGCGCAAAAAGAATAAATAACGTTATGTATCGGGGCCGGAAAATCAATATCGCGATTGACAACGCTCCGCGCACAGCAGCATCAAGCCGTAACAATTAAGTCGGAGTAATTTCATTCCGCGGTTTAGCTTTCGCGCGCGTGCGCAAACGAGAGGGAGCTCTCTCTCTCTCTCTCATCGAGTGGCGGGCTGCCGCCGGCGCTAGAAAACTTACAAAACCGCAATCGCATTTTTATCCCCGCTGGCGGAAACCGCATTTAAAAGCCAGCTGCGGCGCCCGCGCTGAATTGACGCGCTGCCGAGTTTTCCCCGCGAACAAGGCTGGGCGCGCGCTCCAGAAAAGCGCTTGGTCTCTCTCGCCGGCGATATTCAATCAGCGCTGCAGCAGCTGAGCGAGCACTCCTAACGCGAAACTCCCCCGGTTAGACGGCCGAAATGTCGCGGTCAGTCGTCGGATTAAAAGTCCCAGAGCGGCGTAAATACAGATCACAATGGGGCGGCAATATACGGCAGTATACGGGGGACTAGCCCGCGGCTTTGCGTATCCGCTCTTAGTATATTGGAAGAAGCTCGTCCTCGGCCGCACAAAGCCCCCGCGCAACTTTTATTATATGCGCGGCGCTTCCTCCGCATTACTTTCTCATTTTTCCCCGCTCGAAGCAGACGTCGCTCATTGTGCGACGCGCAAGTTTGCCTCAGTTGGATTAGGCGCTCCCCGGGCAATATCGACTTTTGTCGTTCCTCCTCAGCCCCGATAGTCGAAAATTATGCCGGCAGTGCTCCCAACAACATCGGGCCGCACATTGTGTCTCGGAGCAAAGTATCGGGGAAGAAAACGTGTCGCGCGGCGTGTCGCGAAAATAATAATCCGCGGCGCACAATGGCTTTCCTGCCGGCTTTCGGCCCCTTCTCCGCTCCTTAGCCGAATCGACGGCGGAATCTTGCGCGGAACTCGGCCCGCACAATCGGCTTCCCTTTCGCCGCTTTTATCTGCCGCGCGCTGCGCCCCCGGCTCGCTTAAATTCGCTGATTAGGCAGGACCGACGGGGAGCGGAAAATAATCGCGCCGGCTGAAAAGTCCCGGCGCTTTCACTCCTCTTCCGCGCGCTGTTCTTTTCGACTCCCCTCGCCTCCCGGCAAATCTCACTGGCGGCTCGCGAGCTCGTTATCTATATACTTACTCGCGGGCAAAGTTTGCGGCGCGCTATCGATCTCGCGCCTCGGCCTGTCATCCCGACGAGTCGGGCCTTTTTGTCCGCGCGAGCAACAAATGCGCCGCGCTTCTTCCGGCGCACAATGCCCGCCGCTCGCGAGCGCCATTAAAGAAACCTGCAATTAGCATTTAAAATATAAACCTCGAGAGGGGTATAAAATAAAGGGAGACAAAGTGAAATGAAGTCTAATGAAAAGACCTTTTAAATTGGCTAAATGGCTTTCAGTTTGCGCGGAAAGCTCCCGCTCTAAATGGAGCTCCCTCGCGATTGGCTGCCGCGCAAAGCGCATATATAGACGTGTTTACGTCTATACGCGTGCGGCATAAAGCCGCTCTTGCTCTCGAGCATTTTCGTTTATAAACTCCCCCGCTGGCTGCCGCGCGCTGCATTGATGCCCGCTGCAAGATTCGCCGAGCGGCCGCTGAATTTACCTCGGCTTTAGACTGCCGCGCGACTACGCGCTGCTGGCTCCGAATAAAGAAAGCCAAAAAGAGGAGAAGAAAAGCAAAAGTAGGAGGAGCCTCTGCGTGTCTCCCTCTGCGATTGGGCCTCGCGAGTCCTCTCCGCCGCTTTCCGAGACATCGGCCGTCCTTAGAGCGGCGATATCGGCCGAATTATAGCCGCGCTCCCAGCAGCAAGACGGGCTAATTTCCTGGGGCCGCTGCTCCCTCGCTGCTGCGCCTCCGACCGCTAGAGTCTAACGAGAGCGCAAGAGAGCGGAGCCGGCAGCTGGAAAGCGGCCGCGCGTTAATAATTCCCACTCGGACGAACCCATTGTGCCGGCACGACGAGTGCACGCGACCGTTCCAATTACGCCGGCTCTTGCTCATTTCTCCCGGCTTCCTTCCTTCCTCCTTTCGCATCCCTCCGACGCCCCCGAAGGAGCCGCCGCGCGCGCGCGCGCGCGCACCTCACCCACTCGGCGTCGGCAGTTTTAATTACAATCGCAATTACGCCGCGCTCCCCCGACGCACCGCCCTGAAACACGCGTCGATCCGCACCTCGTTAGCGCGCCTCCCTCTCACCTCCGCGGAGCATCGCCGAGCATCGCGGAGCGTCGCGGGGACAGCGGCTCTCCTCCGAAAATAACTCCTCATTCAGAGTCGCGCGCGAGCAGCGCCGCCACTAATAGGCTCCTCGGCGGCACGCACGCGATTCATTCACTAGCGCCGCGCTCCCATTCACGGCCGAGAAAGAAGCTCTAGGGGGGAGGCCGGCCGCGGGGAGGGGAGGCCAGACTGCGAGAGAGAGACCTGCTTAATAACTGATGCGCGCGCGCGCGCTAACGAAGTGTGTAACAGGCGGTAAATAAGGAACCTGTAATTACGAGCGCGCCGCGACCACCCACGCGCCTACCTGCCTCTCGGCGAATCCCCTCGCGTGCCCGATCGGCCGTCCGCACACGTGTCACGCGAGTCTTAACCAACTCAAACGGCTCTTTCATCCCGCCAGCTACTTTCGCCGGCACTTCCAATCCAAACCTGTGCGCGCGCGGAAGACGGGGGCAAAGTGTCACGCGATAATAAGCGACCGGCTGCGCCTCTGTACGTGTCGGCGCAAAGGACGCCTCCGCCTCCCCTCGGGACGCGTCGCCGACCCCGCGAAATTGCCGCAACGTGCAGCGCGCGCCACAAAGCGCCAGACACTGCTCATTAGCGCGTTACTATTTTCCCCTGCCCTGCACTAGCCCTTTCACCGCGCCCGCGCGCCGATGCCCGGCCATACTGTAGACTCACCGCTAAACAGATGTAGAAAGAAATCACCGAGAAGGTTACTCAAGCGGATTGCATAAATTCAAATGAGCCGCCGAGTTGCTGCGGGGAAAAAGCAGTCCGAGCGAGCGCAACAAATTGAAAGCTAAACGTTCAATTTAGCCGAGGCTCGCCGCGGCCAAGTAAAGAAAGCCGGGAGCGCGCCGAGTGAAAGCTCGCTCGGCCGGTCGCCTGCATCTGTCTTTGCGCCAAGCCAACTAATCAGTTTGCACACGCCGACGACGTATTGGATCATTCCCCTGCGGGGCGGGGGCAGAGAATCTCTGCCAGTCATTAATGTGTACACTGCGCTTCCCGCGAGAGCTCGCTCGCGCCGAACCTGACACAGCTCCATTACGCGCGCGACGTCAGCAGCTTCAATGAATCCTCTAATACGGCACAACACACAGTTTACCGTTGCCACTGACAACTGCCGCCACCGTCGCCACCGCCGCCACCGCCGCCACCGCCGCTGGCACGCCGCTGGCACGCCGCTTACGGCTGATGATGCAATATACCAGCTCGTGCATGCGTCACGCAAGCGATTACTTGCTCGCGCCTCGCCTAAGCCACTCTCATAATTTCATTCTCCTTCGTAAGCTTACGCCAATAAACCTCCCGAGTACCGAATACTCGTCGAAATAACAAGGAATATGTCAGTAGGCATCAACAGGCCAGGCTCTGCTGGACTCTCATTCAACCTGGGTTACAACTCTTTACTTTTTACACTTTCTTGCAAAAACAGCCTCTTGTGGAAATTTTAATATATACCAATTTATCATTTATTTATAATATAAGCATTCGCTAGAACAAGTTTATCCATCTATAACATTAATTTATCGGTATAGGGATGCCATATTTAAGCTCTATCAAAGCAAGTGCATTCCCAGCCTGCACATTATAAGCCTACATTCACAATAAAAGCAAATATTAAGATACTATAATTTAAGCAAACAATACTATAACTTATATCAATGACATTATATACAATTGCATTTAATTCATAATCTAAAAGAAGGAGATTTTCGTAATGTTATACATACTTCATTACTTCTACATTGTCTCGCACGCGGGTCTTATACCTATACTAACGATCTATGATTCTGTCGATTACAGGTTTTGAGAGTATATAACTCATTTTCTAAGTAATGAAGTTTTAGAAATATTTTCCGAAACGTTGGCCAAATATTGTACAAGTTAAGAATAACTTTGGGAAAGGTAAGAGTAACTTTGAAAAAGTGGAGAAAAACTTTGGAGAAGTTAAGAAAAACTTTGTAAAAGCTGGAAAAAAACTTTAAAGAAATTAATTTTTTTTTTTTTTTTTTTTTTAATAAGGTTAAAGTATCAATATTTAGCCATAAAAAATCGTGCACTTAACGCATGCACTTAATAGTATTTTTTCACGTTACATTTATACAAATTCATTACTTTTCTTGTTAAAATCTCATCTAGACATATAGATTCTAGTAACTAACAACGGGTTGCGTTGTTTGGTTTATATTTCATGAATATAAATCAGCATTGGTGATGACATCTGTGCTTTGACGGCCACCTACTGGTATTTTCACGTAAAATTAAAGATAATTCCACATCCCAAAAATGGCTACATATAGGCTACACAAAAAGTTACTCTGGTAGAAAATTAACCATATTTTATAGCTAACGTGTTAATTAAATGGAAGGATTTTTAGCAAATATCATAATGCAAAAGTAATATAATTCATCTAGAAGTTTTATTATTACTTAAAATACATATTTTATGAAGTATTAATACCGCAATTTATTTTGGGTTGGAGTGAGTTGGACGTAATAAATTATGAAGTTCAAGAAATATGCGATTTTAGCTATAAAGATAACTGAAAAATCGCGAAATTATGGTCAGCATATCTCTGGTAGAAATGGATAGTTTCACCAAAAATGGGAAAAAATGGATTCCAGTTTTCTGCCATAAGTGTAAAGATTTTTTTTAACCTATTTTTCACATTTATTGTTATTAATACTATCTATTAATTTAGTCGACGAAGCCATTATAAATCTAGTATCAAGCGATTTGTTATGGCGATGAGTAAGAGAGATAGAGTTACGTCTCAAATAACGATTTTGGTTGATATCTTATAGAATAAAGCTGTAAATCGTACAAAGACTACTAAATTTTGTTTATATCACCATCAACTATCTCTTAAGAGTATAAATTTTAAAATATATGATTAAATTGTTATATAATTTTAATGTAAAGATTTTCAGGTGAGGGCCATGCCAGAAAATGGAAGAAGTTGATAGAAAAAAGCTTTACACGACTGTCTAATAACTAGCCATTTCCAATGACAAGTTTCTGTTTTCTTTCTCATTTTTAATGGACTAATTTCTACCAGGGATCTACTAGCGTAGATTAGCAAAGATTTATTCACGTAATATATATATACTGGAGCATTTTAGGTAAAACTTTTACTCAAGTATTGACGTACGCCACCTGTCGGTAGTCGCTAGCAGTTAAATAATTTATTCATGAAAATTTTGCCAAAGGTTAGCCCAACTTTTCAATAACGTTCTATAATGATTTGGGAAGTTTGGCATTGTCTCATTGAATATGTTTTCCCAAACTTAAGGCAAATAAAACTTCCAAACGCATTTTTTTTTACGTGGGTTTCTAGTAATATAGTAATTTTTCATATATAGTTAATTTCTTTCCGTGTGGACTCACTAAGAGAGTGTGAGATCACTGGATTACAGTTTAGGCTGAAACTTTGGAATATTTTTATGGATATGGAAATATGAAGAAAACTGCAATATTAAACACTAATGCTTGAAAATCTGGACATTTTTAGGTTTATTATGAAAATTAAAAAAAAAGACCTTTGCTCAAACGATTTTGAAAAGCCTTAAATACAATTTCTAAAAATAAAAGTATAGAATACGAGCTTTTATTTACTGTCGATTTAAAAAGACTTTAAACTTGATAACTTTGGAAGGAATCGACATTTTTCAAATCCGAATAAAGTAAATGAATGAAAGCTCGTTTGTTTCTCTGTTTGAAATTCTGTGTAATACTTTGGAAAATTGAATGACTACCAGTTCAAGTTTTTTTACGAGGATGTTATAATATTGCCACATCGAAAATAAACATAAATCGAAAAGTTTGAGCCGAAGCCGTGATCCGGATCCCTGAGAGTCCTAGTGAGTGTAAATAGTCTCCTAGTGAGTGTAAATAAATATCATAACGTAATTGTCAGTCGGTCGTTGACAGTGGAGATAGGCAGTCGTGTGTCAGTTTCCATAGGGCAGCGTTGAATAAATGTCGCACTTTTTACTTCCCACGAGTTGCTCAAGTTTAAGGGCAGTCGCAGAGCGGTAAAGGGGGCGCTTGCACAATACTGAGAACATCATACGCAGGTAGGATTAAGCCGCTCCCTAGCAAGTTTAGGAGATGATGAGCTCACCCCTCTCGCTCTCTTTCGCTTGTCACTTGTGTAACTACAGGGATTTCTGGGGGCTTGATTACTCGGGAAAGGCGTGTGCCAGCTAACTGCAGAGCCGAGTAGTAGGGGCATTGTCGCAGGGGATATACATACATGCAGGGGGAATACAAGAGAGAGAGAGAGAGAGAGAGAGAGAGCGAATTGAAAAAAGCAGCGGAAAATCCCTTCTGGCAACGTCGATGGCACAATAATGGGGACAGATTATAATCTTGTCTACCCCCCGGGGAGGGCCGCCACTGTCATTCCACGTGCACGTACACTGAAAGAAGTGTACCAGCGATGCGGCTGCGAGTATCTTGTCAGCCGCGGCGACTTAGCCCGGGCCGGGGCCTACACGGCCTAATTAAGTGCAGATAATGGATCCGACAGTTGGTCGCATTGTCCGATTCCCCCTGTCCCGTTCTCTAATCCGCGTATAGTGCGCCTGTCCCGCTGTCGTCGCCGCCGCCGTCGCCACGCTGCCGCTGCTGCTCTGCCGCCTTCTTCGCGCGCTTCTTTGCTGGCCTTGTGCCTTCTCGAGGACCGCGTGCTTGACTCGCCGGGATTAGCCCCGATGTTCCTTTGGCGATCTCTCTCGGAATAACTTGCCTCTTTCTACCTTCTTGACCCCAAACTCAACTCGAGCCGCTATTCTGTTTATCCGCTGCCTTTGTCCCCATTTAACAAATCGAACGTATCGACAGCTCCGAAGAATCTGGTCTGTCGAGACTAATCGGAGTCCTTGTTAGGCAGACTCGGGAACGAAGATAATTTGCGAGCATTTGCGAGGAAGGGCGTCTGGGAGCGTGGAGGTTGCCGCATGAAAAAAGCGCACGAGCACAAAGCGGAAGAGGGGAGCAGGTGAAAGCAAAAATAAGCATCTGAGGCAACGCTTCAAGTGGTCCGGCATATTTTTATTACTAGACGGGAATGGAAAAGAGAAAAAGACCGAGCGCGGCTCGTAATTCGAATAGAGAATCGGGGACGCGTGAGTCAAGATTACAGTTGGATGGCTCCGCTGGCAGCGTTCTCGCGACAATAATAAAGAAGCCGAAAATAAAAAAATTCTTCCTTTCAGTCTTTTTTCCCTTTTTGTTGGCGCATTGCGCGCATTGCGCGCGTGAGAGCCCATAGAGTTCTCGTGCCGGAGTGTGTGCTCGCGCGCGCGCGCGCGCGTGTGTGCGCAGTATGGTCTGGCCGAAAATTAGCGGACTCATTGTTAGCGCTGCGGGATTGTTCCAAGTTAGTGAAGCCAGAAGCTCTCGAGCCGACGACTCGGCGAGGGGAGAAGGCGCGCGGAGAATGTCGCTGCTCTCCGAAAGCAAGAAAGCTTTTTCGTGAATGCATATCGCCGGGCGCAAGCGTCCCGGAAAAAGATTGCCCATTCTCATCCGAGCTCGCGCGGGAGCTTTGTCGAAACAGCCCTCAGCCAAATGGAAGAGTGCGACTTTCAGCGGGTAAAAATAGCGCTTCTAGCCTGTCCCGCAGCAGCTATTGATTAATTTAATCAATACGCCCATATTTAAAGCGCGCCATGCTCGTTTAGCTTAACGCTCGAGCAGCGCGCGAGCTACCCGCGCGCGAGCCAGTTATTCTTCGGAGCATGCGGGCTTAGACGTAGTCGGCCAGGAAGGAGCGGGAAAGCCTTTCCGAGGGAAAGAATAATGCGCGGGGAGGGTAGGCAATCGTAGGGAAAATGGCGGCTGCGGAGGACGGGGAGGGAAGAAGGAGGCAGCCGCGTGCGCAGAAGTGAGGAGGAAAGACGGAAAGAGCAAGTGGAGTGGGTGGGCCGGCCCGGGGGCGGGGGATGCCGGGGCTGCCGGGGCTCCGGGGCTGCCGGGGGAGCGTTTCCGGCTCGACGGAGCCAATTCAGAGCCGGAATTTATCCTATCAATTTCTGCTTGGTGGAGTGGCAAAGAGCTCGGTACAGCCGCTCGCTATATTAACGCTACGCGGCGCGGCCGAGCGATCGGCGTCTCCCTATCGCTCGGCCGAGCTAGGAAAAGCCGACGCACGGCCGGGCTCGATTTTCCTGCCCGCCGTGAGGAGGTTGCGCCGGGGCGGAAATAAAGCCGGCGGCCGACCGCGAGCGCAGCGGAGTAATCAAGAGCCGCCGAGTAAATTACCGAGAGTCAGTGAGCACTTTGTCCTGTCAACAATCGGCTTTCGCCGCGGCACGCGAGAGCGCACTTGAAAAAGGAGCCCCGCCGCGGATCTAATAACCCGGCCCCGCGCACGCGCCAACGAACCCGAAAGCGGCCAGTGCGCGGATACGCCGGGCCCATGGAGAAGAGCGGCGATTAGCGCCCGCCGACGAGTAGCCAGCGCGGCTTGTCAAAATACTGCCGCGCCAACTCCTGTCGAGGGGGCCCGGCTGACGCGTAGGCGAAAAGACAAACTGTGTGCCCGGAGCAAACAGCCAGCCGGGAGGCAGGAGGCAGGAGAAGTTTTCCAAGAGGAACAAGTCTACGGTAACCGGCGAGACGTTAAGGCAAACACGCCGCGTGTGTCGCAGGCCCAGGAGCGCCGGCTCCCGGATCCGTTGGCTGCGCCGCCTCGTCCTCGGCGCCGCCAGTCGGAGTCGGCGCGGCCCGGGCCGACTGGCGCGGGAGTAATGCGCGAGAAGAGAGCCGACAGTGGCCGCGATCCCGATCCGGGATAAATCGGTTATCGCGCTCGGCTAAGCGGCCGGACAATGCGCGCAGCGAGCAGTTTTGCGCTCGGCCAGCGTCCAAATATTTACTCGCGACGCGCGACCATATTCATCGGGCCGAGGGGCGCGCAGCGCACACAAAGGGACGAGAGGCGGCTATTATGTGTCTCGGCCCCTTATCCCCCGCATCATCCTTCCCGATGGCGATGCGCGAGCGCTTCCTCGGCGGACTCGCACTCTTAGCTCCCGATTGCCGTGTCTCGATCCAGCGATTATCAGCGAGCTGTCATTGCGCTCAAGAAAATTAGCGAAAATGCGCGCTGCTGCATTACCCTTTTATTGCAGCCTCGTCGAATGCTGCTGCTGAAAGAATGGCCAGCCGTCTGAAGCGGCGGAACGACAATAACGAAATGAATGTCGCAGGAGGAAAAAAGGTTGGGCTGGAGTGGGCGAGAAGGGGACGGCGGGATATATATATATCCAAGGGGGGATCGATGAAAAGTGCAAAAGTACACGGGCTCGTCGCGGCCTTTTGTAATTTTTCGACAAAGGCCGCTGTGAATGGCCCCGTGGATTAATAATACCGGCTCATCCCCCCATGGAAGTCAGGGATGCTACGTTGCGCGAATTCAACAAGTTCGCTGAATCGGCAAAAAGCGCGCGCGCGGCCGCGTCTGTTGACCGAAAAGCGGCATTTTCCCTCCCTGCGCTCTTGCTCCTTGGATATTGAGCCGCCCCAAGGATACATCGGCTCTTTTTATAATTGTCTTGCCTATACGCTCTCGAGCGAATCAAGTGTGCAGCGAAAGCGAAAAGGCGAAAAGGCGAAAAGGCGAAAAGGCGAAAAGACGTTAGTCGGCGGAAACGATGCCCTCCTAATGTCTCCAAGTAAATCGATTGGTTATTCGCTCCGGCGAAATAGCATTACGACTCGTCACCCAATAAAAACAAGACGGCGGGGAGCGATAAAGCACTTAAGGCTCACGCGAGCGGCGGAAAGCCATACTCGACGTCTTCTCCTCCTCCCCTCCACTCTTCCCTCCCCCTCTCCTCGCCGCTCTCGTACACGCGCAGATGTATCCGCCAAATTGTTCGCGACACGCCAACACTTGGAGCACGAAAGAGCTCGCTGCAATAATCACCGCTGCAACGCACTCGCCCGACGACTTGTCAAATTTTCATCAAGTTTCATCAGTCGCGAGATTGATTTATTGCTCCCTCGGTGCGGCGACGGCCCACCGGCCAGGATTGCAACATTCCTCCTTTTCGCCAGCATTTTATTCGAACCAAAAAACCAACTTGATGCAATCCTTCCTTTTCACCATTTCATTTCTCTCTACACGGGAGACCATTTTCCTACACCAATTATGAAAAGACTCTGACAAATTTTCAAAATAAACTATACTTTTGCCAGGTATTTCCACGTCTAATCAACAAGTATTTAAGAAAAGATGATATTGTTTATAGGAGCGTGCGCGGAAGTCGTAAAAGTTGGCGCAGCTCAGTGGCATAATAGTAGCGGCTGCGGCTGCGGCAAAAAAGGGAGCGTAACTTGATGGCGGAATCCGCGCGTGGAAAGTACATTTGTCAAATAAGGAGAGGCAGAAGAAAAGGCGAGGAAAAAGCGGGCAGGGAATAAAGCATGAGTAAAGAGAAAAACCGCGGCGTGGCGCAGAGCGCGCAAGAAAGCGCCTACTCAAAAGGACGGCGGCCTCGCAGGCCTCGCAGGCCTCGCTGCACGAGCGCGCACATAGAAGAGAGCACGTAGCGAGCCTCCGCCAGAGCCCATTCAATATGCAGCGCGCGGCGTTGCCCGAGGGGCGGCGCTACACTGCGCCCGTACCGACTGCGCCGACTCTATACTGCCGACGCGTCTTCGACTCTTCCACACCTGCGTGGATTACAAAATCGCGATCGCGCTAGCCTCCTTGACCTTGCAAACTTTCTCTCCGTTTAGTCGCTCCAATTGCTAGCCTTAAAGCCTTTTTCAACAAAGATGCTAATACTGCTTCAGCCATTTGGCGAAAGAAATTCTGATTGCCGGGTAAATGATTAGGAAGTGCATTTCAATGTCGAATAGTCGTTAATCACGCTTCGTCGCTTTGGGCCAAGATCGATTTTCTCCTCCACTAGCTCGGCCTCGAGTGAAGCGAGAGGCGAGAAAGCCGAGGAATAAGAAGAAGGAGCATTGGAATATACAAGTGAGGAGGGGAGGGAGGGTTGTATGAATGCGCTCTTCTCCCAGCGAGTCATTTCTCGCGCGCGCACATGTTTTGCAGCCGAACCTCTCCCCTTTTCTCGGTACCGTGATTTAAAGTAATCGAGAAGAGTATACCGAAACTCGGCGTCGTCGGCCTGGTCGTTTTGCTCCCCTCTCGTCTCGAAAGAAATCCCGGTGATTTATCCATCGTCCCTTTTTCCATCTCCCACTCGGCCCGGCTCTATCTCTCTTCCTCGCGCCTATTGAGATGAAATGATGCGCGCAGGTAAGAGGTCCACTCCACTCGCTCGTAAGCTCGGAATGAGCACCTGCAGCGCCGGCAGCGCCGGCAGCGCCCTCGCGCATATATCTATAACGTACGAGAGAGAAAGAGCGGCCCGCTGAAAAAAGATGAGTACTCGCGAGAAGAAAGAGAGAAAGAGAGCTTTCAATGCAGCTCCCCTCTCTACTCCCTCCCCGCTCCCTTTCCTTCCCTTTCATGCACACCTACACGGCCAAGCTCGACTTGTCGCTTTTTCCTTCAAACTCGCCGAGCACATAATAATCCGGCGGCCGCGGCGATCATTAAATTGTTCCGGCGCTGGCTTGGCGTTTGGTCAATTAACAGCGGCATTAGAAAATAATGAGCGAGTCTTCATCCCACATTCATTCACATGCTGATTGGGAGTGAATAGGAGCTTTCGATAAGCGTCTTTGTGGAAGCTCGCAGCTCGGCCTCTTAATTTTCTGCGGGCCGCGCTCTCTATTATTGCGGGCGTGTGCCGCGAGGGGCGAGGCAGCTCCGCACTCGAGCGGCGCGTGTTTGTTTTGCCGACGCACATAGACGCACTCGCCGCGCGCCGGTCAGGGCTGATTGTATACAATGGCCCAGCCGGCTCCCGTCGCTGAATAACAGATTCTCCATAAAAAATTCCGTTTGCGCGAGCGCGCGCCTGTCTGCTTTCCGCGCTTTTGACTCCGTTTACCTTCACTCTGCTTTCTCCCATATCTCGCTTTGCTTATTCAGTCGATTATTAGAGGCCGTGTCTCCTGCCCCCGATTATTTGTAACGAGACGCGGCTTGTCGTTATATTTGCGCTGCGCGACTTGTCATTCCTGGCCCTCTTTCGGCCCCCCGCAGCCCCGGAGGATTTTCCAATTCCCTCTTTGTGCGGCTGCGCTAGCGCGCAGCTTTCTCTTTTGGCACCTAGCTCTTATTCGCCGCGCGGCTCCCCGGCCGAAAAGCCAAAGCCCGGCCGATCCACCTACGCTCCGCTGGACTTCAAAGCGAATGGGCAATCTTATCCGGCCGGTGTTCAATGGGCAGCACCGCACCGCCGGCCCGCTCTATACCCGGCCGGCCTCATTATCATGCCCCCCTCGGCCCCCCTCGGCCGCCCGCACTTTTATACGTCCGCACTCGCCGCCGCGACGCAAGCACACCCTCCTGGACAAATGACCTGCCTGCGCCGTTCTTGCGCCACTTGCGCCCTTCTGCCCCCCTCATCGTTACAGCCCATTTGCGCCAATGATACAATCATTTTCAATTTTAAATGTCCCCTATACTCTCGCGCATCAATATCGACATTTTTATTTATGCAAACAAAAGTTTCATGGTAAAACAAAACTAGCCCTCGGTCGCGTCTTTACATGTTTACCATTTCTTCTGGCGCTTTCTGATATCCAAAAACCCAGTACCCCCACTAGGAGAGGCTCAGACCTCCGGATGATGGATTCGGCTGAAACTTTAACTTTACTCTTTGAATATAGAAATATGAAGAAAGCTGCAATATTAGACCCTAACGCTCAAAAAAACTAAAGTTCTGAGCACTTTTAGCTTTATTTTGAAACAAGTCTTTAAAAAACCGTTTCTTCAAGCGGCAACTACCTATTTTACTTCAGACCGTCTTAAATATCTTTTCAAGTAGAGAAAATGAAACTAGAGAAAACGTGCTTTAATTTTCTTTTTAAGGATTCAAAAATATGGATTCCTTCCAAAGTTATGAACGTTTGAAAATGAGCATCGAAAATTCACTGTTTAATCCCCAAAATTCAATGTTCCACTGCCTGCGTATTTTGGTGCACTTTCGATGCTCAATTTCAAACGTTCATAACTTTAGATGGAATCGAGATTTTTTCATCCTTATAAAAGCAAATTAAAGCTCGTTTTCTCTAGTTTCATTTTCTTTACTTGAAATTATACTTAAGACTGACTAAAGTTAAATAGCTGCCGTTTTATAAAAATGTTTTTTTTAAGACTTTTTTCAAAATAAAGCTCAAAGTGACCAGAACTTTAGTTTTTTTTTAGCGTTAGGGTCTAATATTGCAGCTTTCTTCATATTTCTATATCCAAAAACCTATGCTAAAGTTTCAGTCGAATCCGTGATCCGGAGGTCTGAGCCTCTCCTAGTAAGTAGATTGTAGCGTAGAACAATTTAAAATATATAAAGAACCGCTCATTAAATTACAAAATTTAGAACGCATTCGTAAAAATACGCGGTTGTGAGTTCGTTCGTTACCTTCTGTTTGATATATAGTTTACCGTAAATATGCAGTTTGCCATCAAAGCCATATTTCATATGGAATTATCTTTGAATTGCGGATCGTGAGTTATTGAATGTGAAATTTCAGCAAACATACTGCATTTCATACTAATATGGTTTTGCATCAAGACTATTTACTGTTATTACGATATTTTAAAGACACGTAAAATGGATACTCGAGAAATTATTCTAAGGGATTATGGATTAAGGGATTATATTATTACCTGATAATAATATTGCCAATTAGTGTCAAATTTAAATTCTTTATTAAAAGTTTTATTTTGGAACTTGACAGTTCATTTCAATATGAATAAAATATATTTACGTTTTATTTAATATATCACCTGTCATGAAGAAAATAAATATCGATAATGAGATTAAAACTCTCAGATTGAAACAAAGCTCCAGGTAAAATTAATACAATGAGAGGTATTTACAATTTCAGTTTTATTTATTGTTAATTTGTCGGAAATGCATTAAAAGGCAATCAATAATCTCTTCAGTTTTAAGAAAAGGAAATTATGCCAGGAGCATTAAGCCCATAATCATTCAGATATAGATGCCTTCTGACGTAGATTATCTTTTCTGGCTATAGCTTCTCGATAACGTATAAAACGAAAATATTGGGGTGCACCAAAAAATAAGTTATGCAATTTGCAGGAAAAATCGAAACGTGAAAAAATACGTCAAAATCACGGTTTTTCTCATACATTATTGAAAATAACTTCGTAACGATACGTTTTAGAGTAAATATTCATAGGACCAAAGTTGTTTTCCATGAAATTTTCTACAAGATAGAGTCGAACCAAAAAATAAAAATGCAATAATTACATTGCAAAATAGCAATAAACGCGCAAAAAGCATGAAAATAGGGTATTCTTGAAGCACTTGTAGAATTGTTAGGGGCCGGTCCTATCCTTTTGAAAATTCGTATGTAAGTACTTCAAAGCAATATAAATAAAGCCCTCAAAGCTGATTTCGATCAGTCGAATAGTTTTCGCAAAATCCTTTTGTTAACTAAACTCGATGGAAAAAAACACTATT
>UXGD01003404.1:0-20596 GCA_900474315.1 Torymus auratus | reverse complement strand
CAAATATTCGCGCTTTTTTCAAATAACCAATCACATCGAGTCTTTAAATGAGCCACTACTTCCGGCCATCATTTTTTAAAGAGAGGATATAAAGTTCTCTCAACGAACGTTTTTGTTGCATATACGTTGTTAATATTAATAATAATAATTTACAGTGCCTTTTGTTGTAAATTAACTTTCCGTAATAACATTTCGTTCATTTTCACCTATATCTCGCCACAACTACGGTAGATATATAGAGCCCCTATAAACATAACAGAGCTAGCCGCCCCCAGCTATCCATCAATATCAACTGTATATGTAATACAATGATATATTATCAATATTATCTCCCAAGAATTTCGACCATTGTCCGGCCGTAAACCGGCTAATATCGACAACGGCGCTGAACAATAGACACGCGCGCAGCGCCGACATTAGTTCGTCATTGTCCATGGTAACAAATTTCGGCTATTGACCCCTACCATATACCTATATACTCCGCAACTACACTGCCCTCGCCGCGCGCCACTTCCAATCATTTTTCAAACAACTTCTCGCCAGCACGCTATCACGGGCGTTTCATTCCTCATTCGACTGGCGTTGGATTCTCTTGTTTTTTTCTTTTATTTCGCTGCAGCAACAACATTAATTAGAGTCAGAGGTACTGCGCTGCCCACATAAGAGGCTCGCGGAAGCTTATCCGTGCGCGAGGAAACGATAGCGAAAGATATCAGAGAGAGAGACGGATGGGCAGAAATAGAGCCGGAGCGCGAGAGAGAGTTAATTAAATTCTCTCGCACCGATTGTGCGTGATGCGTGCGCGTGCGTATATACCAAGCGCGGCTATTTAAACGGTCAGTAGTACGCGGTATGTAAACGCATGTGTATGTGTGTGTTTCCGCGTGCACGGTAGCGCGATCTCTCCGAGTTGCCTGCAGGCTCGTATATATACGCGCACTCGAGTCCTATATGTGTGTATACATGAATGTGTGTACTTATCTTTCTCCCCGCGAGCTTGTATGCGTATACGCGCGCGTTTGAATCTGTCTGGGGTACCTACATGTGTATGTATATATACGTATGGGCATGCGTGCACCCGCATGTGAGCACAATTGTGTACCCGCCTGCAGGTGTATACCCGCGCGAGTCGCCCGCGGAATGCTTTCTTCCTTCGGCGCCCCTGCTGTACTACTGCGCCTTGTATTGTGTGTTCGCACAGGTAGTAGCTCTGTCTGGGTGTATGTGTGTGTGCGTGCAAAGGAGCTGAGACAATGCCGACGGCGGCGGCGGCGGGCCCGTTAATTAGGCACTCAATGAATGGCACACTGCATTCATCTGAAAACAGTTCGGGAGTCAGTGTCAGACTTTCCAACACCTCGTGGGAGAGAGAGATTTATATTCAGCGAAGTTATTGGTCTGAAAAGTTTATTTGCTTCTACGGTTCAGCGTGAGAAGGTTTATAATAAATATCGCATTATTTTTCTTCTTCGAGAAACGTGTGATTTCATTTTGTATATAATAAGACTTTTAGTCGCAATTGTCGCACAATAACTCGATTTATGAGTGTGTGGGGCAAGAATTCGCAATTATGTCGCCCCCGGTGGATTAAATTTAGTATTTATGAGACGTTGAAAAACTAGTTTGAAAAATTGTATGAAATTGCGTATTGATCTAGTGACTTATTCAGAGTTTAGTCGATTACAATATCTTTGAGTTATTATCAAGGCAATCATATGTATAATAAAACAAGTTGAGATAGAAACATGAAGTGGTCAAATTGGAATGAGACCATATCACACCTTATAAGTACTTTGAGATTATACGATTTTTAGTAGGGCTGCATGGGACTGACAATGAGACAATACAATATTTCTCTAATTATTGTCTCGCTCTTGCAAATTCTTGAAAATATATCTCTTGTCTTGGTCTTTTCAGTCAATATGAATAGTATTATTGTCTTTCTTGAAATTCTTGATCATTTTGGTGTTACACATGATGCCACAAAAAGCAAGTGGATTGTTTAAAAAATTAGAGCTACACGTAGAAGAGGAAGACACACATGAGACATATAGTTTTTGAAGTAATTGATGTTTACTATCGCACATCCCCATAGCTTCCGTTTTTTGCAAGGACCTCGCACTTCCGGATACTTGGATTTCAGAACTTTTTAGATGTCCTTAAATTTAAGAAACTTTTAAGTTACAAATGTTACTGAATTTCAAGAATAATGTAACGGAATGTAATGTCATATACGAATACATTAAGTTTAATACAAATTTCAAATGTAATAGAAATTAAAGGTTTTGTATTGGAATTGAATACTGATAACAAAAAACGAATTAATATAAAAGTATATGCCAGTGTTTAGTAAAATTATAATACACATTTAAGTTACGTATGCAAATGAAATTTAAAAATATAAGTGAAATTTAAAAACAATGTAACTAGAAATAATTTCATACAGAAATATATTAAGTATAATATAATATGCAATTGAAATTTACATATCATCTAAATGAAAGTTAGATATGTAGCTGAAATTATATAACAATGTAACTAGCATAATGTAAAAGTACATTAAGTTTCATACATAAAAATGTTCTTAAATTTAGAAACTTTTAAGTTAAAAAATTTACTGAATTTTAAGAATAATGTAACTGAACATAATTTAATAAAAATACACTTGGTTTAATACAAAAATAATAAAATTTCGACACAAGTATAAATAAATGCCAAATTTGAAATTTGATTTTTCCCGCCATATATGTGCCGCTGGCCAGAGTCTAGTTCGTGCGCTCCCGCTATGCGACGGACCCCTTTCCTATATCTTCACATAGCTAATTAAGCCGGCTCGAGGGGATATAGCAGCGCGTCGCTTACTACCTCGCCAACCTTTATCACTCGAACATCTTGTTAGTACTTAGATGGTCGTCAGCAACTACCGAAGTTTATTGGGTTATAAATTTATGATTATTTCGATTAAATTATTACGATTAGAAAATGTTAAGTTATTTTCAAGACAAGAGAAGATTCTTGACACTGCAATCTTGATATTGTATCGAAAACTGTATATAAATATTGTATCCATTATTGTCTTGTATATTGAGGCAAGACAATACAATATCAAGATTAATCTTGCTATATCGTAGTAATTATAAGTTGCTAAGTTTTCTTACTTTGGTGGAGATTGGTTACATTGATTCTTTATTTTTGAAATTGTTTTTCAGGCTTTAGTCATTTCGATACGTAGCGATTATGAAGAATGTTTTGCAATTCAAGTGGCAATATTCTTACTTCAGTATATAACTATACGAAATAAGTTACGTTTGTTATGCTATAGATAATTGATGCATCCTTTGAACTTTACAGTTACTCTTATGTTTACAGCTACCCGTACAGTTATTTTTTAAATTCTCATGCTCGGTACGCTTATTAGTATTTGCACATGCACAAGTAATTTATTGCCTAATAAACTCTCATAAGTATTTCATTTTAGATGACTGTGGAGGAAAACCGAAACTATACACATATTTTTAATTGGTTGTATTCTCCTATATCATGTCGTACTACTTTACAGTGTCTTACAAATTTAAAATCAATAAGTTAGTTACTTAATTCTATTTTTCGCACGGTTGATTTAACTTGGAAATGAAATGACAGGTTAATTCTATTTGCAACGTACGATATCGGTAGAAATAACATTAAAAAAGGAGTAGAATCTTCCTTTCATTAAAGTGTAATCGGCATTCTAATTTTATATATAAAGTAATGGTTTTTACTATAATAAATAAAGTTAATTTTTCCTTTTTTATACTAATTTAACTTTTTTCTTAGCCAATTCGATTTATTAATGCAAAAATTTAGATTAGTTTTATTCTTTTTTCGTAAAATCAAGACTATCGATATTCCAAGTAAATGACTGAAATATATTCATTTCATATCTCTGTTACTTTGCCACTTGAACTAAGACGATGAAAACCAAGAATGAACTGTACAATCACAGATCGAAGCATCTCCTACGACACCCTACACCAACCCCACAGCAAGACATTCCCAACCCTCTCTACCAACCTATTAAGCGCCGACAGCAGCCTCGACCAAGCTCTGAGCTGTCCGTGATCCTGCGTCTGCGCCACCAGCCCGACGACTTTCCACAACAGCTGCTCCAGCCTCAGCACTTTCGCATCTTTGACACCCAGCTCAAGAGACCTCGCGTACAGCGCTTCGAGGAGCACGAGACTGTGCGGCAGCGTCTCGATTAGCAAGTCGATGGGTATGTCCGGCAGGGCTGCGCGCAGCGTGTAGTGCGGTAGCCGCATGAGGAAGCTAGCCGCCTCCCGGTACTGCCTGCCCTCGTACAGCCGTAGCAGCCTGTGATTGGAAATGTTTAAGCGTATAGATGACGTGGATTGGCAAAGTTTTGGGAGGAGTATATAGGAGAGTCAAAGGGGCTTTGTTGTGCACCGGGGGGTGATGGTTTTTGAGTGATATTGCGATGGAGTGGATCGGTGGGTGGTGATTTTTTGTTGTTATTGTTGTTGGTGGTGGTGATTGGAGACGGAAGGTAGGGATAGGGGATTTATTTGGTGTTGTTTTGTAAGGGAATTTGTGTAATGTACCAAAATGTGCGGTTGCCTCGTGAGCTTGTCAAGCGCGAAAATTGATAAACTTTGTTAATTCCTGCGTGGTTAATGAAACGAGGTGGGGATATTAATAAGCAGCTTTATTATATTGTAAAACTTTCACTCACTCTATCTCTCGTGAAATTTGTCACTTGATAATTATAATGAAAATTTGAATTATAATGATAAAAGTTTCGAGTGATACCAGACGAATTGGGTTGCAACAATAAAGAGTCATAAAAAATGGTTAATCTTGCAAATGTCTTCTCAGAAATTTTATGCAGTTTGTGCTTATGAAATGATCGATTGCATTCTCGCATGTCCCTGCGCGTCGGGGTGGCCATATAGAGCTACATTTCAAATTAAACAGGGCACGAGCAGATGTCTAACTGTGAGAAAAATATTATACGCCGAAATGAAATTGTCCGTGAATGATGATCTTTTTCGTGCGCAATCATGAGAAATTGTTATTATTCGAACTATAAATATTCATGCGCGTGTCAATAGCTCTTTCGTTTCTTCGGAATGCTTTCTCTGTGCTATTTGCCATCTGTTACCGTATAAGAAATGCAGTGAAGAAAATTGCGTACACATATGTGTATGGTCAACTTAATAAATGTATCAATTGTTATTAGAGCATCTTTTAATATTTTATATGTGGATGTACATTTGATGGATACGTAATTTAATGCACGTTCATATTTTATTTATATATAAATTATCGTCAGTGTGTCGTTCTCCGCTACTAATATTAATATCATTAATCATTTATACGACTGTGATTTCCTACACCGCGCCGTTTACCCGATTTTAGCGGCATGATACATTTCTTTTTGATATTGTTAATGATTAATGAAAGCAAATGGCCGTAATATCACTTTCGATTAATCAAAATAATTGTGGTGGGCTACGTTGGCGCCGTATCTTAGCAATATTGCAAAGGTATATTTCACCTTTAATTTTCACATGTTTTAATATGGATAATTTTCAAAATCATTTTTTTTCTACGAAGAAAATAAACAATCAGTTATATCATGGCATTCATGTTTGCCTTTTAAAAAGTTTCTTTCTTCGATTTTGGATATTTAGCAACCGATGTGTCGACGAATTTCAGTAAGCATCCTTGAAACTTTTATTTTTTTAAGTTTTAAGCCAGGTAATGTTTAAATTTTTCACAATTATCAGAATCAAATATCGCCGTCAAATTGAATAAAAAATATTCACGAATAAAACAGACATTTAAGATGTACTCTCTGAAAATTCCTCATTCATTCATAAATTAAAACAAACCAGAATACTTCACGAAAGTAGCACAAATTAATCTTACCTCTAAAACCCTATCATTTACATTTCCATTCTATTTTTCCATTACATACCATTTTACAGAACCTATCCTTTACTCACCTTCTGAGCGCCATCCGGGGATTCGAGCCCTCATCGGCATCACCCACGCCGACGAAGCCCACGTGGAGCTGGTGATGGGACCCCGGCATCATCCAGACGAGTCGCTGGATTGCGTTGCGCGGCCGCTCGGGCCTAATGCGCTCGCACGAATTTAGGCCCACGAAGGGCGCTGTGCGCCTGCTCATTTTGTCGTCTCTGGGTTCAGTGTTGCGTGATCAGGGAGAGAGAGTCTGAAAGTCGAGATAAAACATACATAATTTTTGTTTTTAATTATGTTCAATGAATCGCGGTTTATTTGGTAGAACTGGTCTGTTGTCCGATAAGAAAGTGGTCGTATGTGGTATATGTGGCGAGGTAAACGAACATTTTTTACTTAAATGACGTAGTAAAACCGGAATGTTCGGTTTTACGCGGACGTTGGATTACGTATACTGTTATAATGCGTTGTATTGTTTATTTACATGTACTCAATGAACTTTCAGGTGTTTAGTAATATATTATTTCAATTCAAGTGTAATATACGGTTCACCAATAATTTATGTGAAATAAGTTTTGCAAGTGATCTGAAGTATTACATGGAGATCATCAATAAATATCAGTTTGATTTTTTCGGGTTGAAATAAACTAAACCCATGAAAAATATATCATCCAAAAATATGAAACTTTTATTTCGGAGAAGAAAGATCGACAAATTTTATTGCCGAAAAATAGAAATACAAAGAAAATCAAACCAATATAAAGTTTTATATTTCTTCTTTTCTAAAAGTGTTCAAATTTATGTCTGCTCAAAAATAAATCAAAGTATATAGAAAGTATTCTCCTATATATTTCTTATTTCAGAAAATAAAAGTTGCCTCTTATTTTCTCTCTCAGAAGACCATTAAGGATGTCAAAACTACCATTGTCCAAAAAAAAACCACTGAGCTAATTTTTTTCATACACCGCAAAAACAGTTATAACGCGTATAAAGTCCATTTCGCCGAAACTTAACGCACAATTACCGCGACAATTGTGAACGTCAAAAAAAAAAGAAACTCCACTTTTAGGTACACAGTCTTAATCCACAACATAATCTCGTCAGCGAATATATCTCAATAATACATATCCGCTCGATTGTCACACACAAGTAAACGTTCGACGGGGTCGCGAGACGATCGCCTTAAACTGTCAATCACGCGATCGCGCAAATACAAACATCGCTGCGGGCTAATGAGGCAAAACGTTAAAGACCCCATTCGACGCCGGTGTAAACATCAGGAGCTAAAAGGTGTCGTTAGCTACCGTCGCCACCGCTGGAAAAACACTGCCCGCAAAAATCATGACTTCGCGATCGTAAAATTCCGGGGCATTAACGACGGGTAACGTCTTCCTAACGAGAAAATGCAACGCGCCATGTGTACACGTATATGTATATACATATAATACAATCGAGCAAACAAATTGAAACGCGTCCTCCCGCTTTTCCTCGTCGCGCGCGCTGGCAAAAAGTGCGGCTCTTCCTCGCGCGAGAGAAAGGGCGAGAGAGACAGAGAAAACGAGCGTCGCCTTTTTGCGTATCTCGAGCAGAGTGTGCGCGTCTCTCTCTCTCTCTCATCTCGTTTTCAGTGCAGCGCGCCGCGGCCTACTGCTCCCGGGCATCGGCCCACTTACTTTTTCTCTTTCTCTGTCTCGGTTCTTCCGCCTCGTCTCGAGCGAAATTATTCGCGCGTAAGTATACGTATTATATACGGTACGAGAGGCTCTCTCTATCATGCCAGCCTTTTTTCGAGTCCCTTTTTTTGCTTTTGATCGGCCGGCGTTACGGTTTTTTCGGCTGTTTATACGCGTGTGTGATCGTCGACGCGATGATGGTAGGGTTTTTTTCTCGTCTTTTTGGTTGCGCATACGTGTGCGTTGTTGATTGTTTTTTTTTCTTCCACGGGTGTTCTAACGAGTGGTAAGTAGGCGCGTAACTGTAACTGGTGTTCTTTGAGATGATGATGATGATGATTGTGGTTTTGGGTGTGGGAAATTATTTGGGAATTGATTAGAGCGATTATTTGATGGTGTAGGATTCTATGACATCCGGAATTGGTGTTATTATCAAAGAGATTATCAGAAAACTGTGTTGTTTAACGGAAAAAATGAGGTATAAAACTGATGTCTTTTAGGAGTTTATACTTTTTCTTTATTGCAGTTAATGAGAATTTAAGTGGCAGTTCATTAAGTCGGAGTGGGAATATATTTATACGCATCTATTTACATTTTTATTTGTTCTTTTGCATAAGATTCTAATCAATTATGCAAATCACTCCACGTAATAGTATGTCTCTTTATATCGTTTTAGGGAAAAGAAGTTTTTGCTGTGAAGTTAATTTAGATGTTGTGTGTCAAAAGCACAGCCTGCATATATGAATGCTAATATTTAAAGGAAAGTGAAACAATTTGTAGAGGATATATAGGAAGGTTGACAGTAATCATTTAATAATTAATCATCTTATTTATGTCATTATCATAATTGTAAATTTTTCTCATGCATTGAAGCTTGTATAAAAGTTCAGGAGTATAAAAAAAGGTTTACTGTAAATCAATCTTTAATATATAACACAACTTTCAACATTAAGTTACATCTAATCCAACACATTGATAACATCATCAATTTCAATGCCATAAAGAATAAAAAAAAAACATTAATTTTTTTCCTCTCGCCCTGTTTTTTCACCAATACATTCGAATTCTCTGTACAACCTTCCGAGCCCTCACCCTAATAAACACACGAACACATGTGCACACCTACGCACAATATATCTCTCCTGACTTAGACAAATCGCAGAGCCCACTTTTGAAAATATGCCTCGCCCTTGTACTTTCCCCGAATCCGATAACCGCACGTATACACGAAGTCATCCCGAAACCGCGCAGACGAGAGAGAGTAAAGTAAAGATTTAGAGAGAAAGTATAAGAAAGAAACGGCGATCTCCAAAATCCTCCCGGCGAGGCATATCGCGAATTTGCATAAATCGAAAGACACGCAAGATGCTGCCGCCGTCTCAAACGCTCCCATTACTCACTCGCCGAATGTATCTCGGATCCGCGATAAGGACTTTAGCACAGGTATATATGAGTCTTTTTCTTCTCCTTCTTCTTTTTCTTCGCGAGGCGGTCAGTGATCCCTATGCGAGAGCGTTTGGAAAGTCGCGCGTGCGCGCTGTTTGTTTTGGATTTTATTGCGCGCAGCAGCCGACGACGACCTCTTTGCATTCGTTGATCCATTTTTTTGGGGGGATCGACGACTCTCGTTAGATCCGCTGCGGATTTATGGGAGATTTGCGGAGACGGGAGGATGCGGTTGTGCTTGGTATGCTGATTTTTGTTCTGTGATGTCTATAAAGTTTTTGTGGCCGTCTATGGCTGCAGAATAAGTTACGTTTTTTTACGCTTGGCAGAGTCGGGGTGACCTCGTATTTTAAACTGATATTATCGAATAGAAGAAAAGGTTTGTGAAAGAATAATGTACGTGAAGTGTAATGGTTCAAAATACTATTACAAAGATAGCATTCTAAATTATCGCACGTTAATAAGCACCTATAGTATCCTTTGATGCACATGCGGAATTGGTTTGATCAATCAGGGTATTCAATTTTTCATTTGATATTAATAATACAACTAATCGCCTAATAGCAAGCTTATTCAAATATCAAATTATTCGATTAACATAAGCTGGAATTAAATCAAGTTAATATGTTTGGTAACGATGATTTAATCACGTTTACATTTGCGCATGTAACTGCGTAATTATTAATAGAACAGTTTAGATCAGTTAGTAGTTATACAATTATAATAAAATCTTTTATTTATGCGGTATTAACTCATCGTAATATTATGCATTTCCACTTTAGCATTCGTTGCGAATTTTTCATCAACTAAACAATAAACCGTTTTACATTCTTCAAACTTTACCGGATAGGTATACACCTTTTCATAAGAAACTGTAAAATATAACCATAAGATATTGTCCCTTCACTCAACCTTGCTTTCCACAATAAATTCTACGGAAGTTTTCTCACAACCATTAAATATTGCAATAACGCAGAACCCATTCGAAGCCATTTTAACTATATAATATACAGAGAATTTTTCCAGCATAACCAATTGACAATTTCCATACGAATCGTACAACAAAAAACCATCCACGAAAGAGCTAAAGCCTACGAAACATTCCGGAAACGCAACCACGCGTAAATATAATACCGACCGACCGAATCTCTCCCATTCTCCATACCTGCCACAAGAAATGACACGGATATACTCGTCTCCCGGTGCGTTACTTATTCGCCCATCACGGAAAACTCCCGCGCGAGCTCTCCATTATTATACTTACTTACACCATCGTCGATCTCTCTCTCTCTCTCTCTCTCTCTCTCTCTTCCCGCATTGCGAAATTCCTGCGGCTCGTATTATACTTTCCCGGTCCCGCGCGCGGGGCGACATCCTTCCGCGTGCGCGTTTCCCACGCGCACAATCAAGTAACAAGGTTATACGCGTGAGCGTAAGAATGAACGCGAGAGAGAGAGTTCATTCGAGTGCGATTTTAATCCCGCGGCAAGTGCCGAAAGTCAAGGCAAAGGTATATCGCGCGCCTCGATCTCGAGCGCGCGCGCAAGATTCAATTTGCATTTAATTAGGACGAGGAGTGCGGATGATGACGCGGCGTCAGAGTCTCTTGGGTGGGCACGAGGTTTCTTTCGAGGGAGAATAAATGATTATGATGGAGCGTGTAATTGAGGTATATTATAACGATGTTTCACGCTTTTTTAGATGTATTAAGAATGTGTAACGGTGCGGTTGAAAGGTTGTATTCGATGCTTTGTTGGTCATAATGTACGTTTGGATTCTTTGCAACGATTTGTGGTAGCAGTTCGATATTTTATATGGTAATATAATTTTGTTCATAAAAAGATGTTTATTAGGTATGCATTTAATCATATTTTAAGGCGACTTATAATTAAAATTTTATATTAAATTGTTTTGCTCTGAATTATTTCTGGGAAGGATTTACTCTAGATAAGTGTACTAGTTCAATTTCAATTTATTTTAAAAATCATAAAGGTTTGTATATAAGGATCTTCGGTAAATTATATTAAAGTATGAAGTTTAGCTGGCCTGACCAACCCATTTTATCCGACTTTAAAATATGTGTTAACTTGCTTCAGTGAAGCGGATAATAAAGTTTATAATCTCTAGAACATCATTGTGTAATTCGCTCTTTTAATATAACAACAAATTATGAGAGAGAAAATTGATACATATATTATGTGATTAGGGCTGCACGATATAGCAAGATTAATCTTGATATTGTATTGCCTTCCCTCAATATTCAAGACAATAGTCGATACAATATTTATATACAGTTTTCGACACAATATCAAGATTGTGGTGTTAAGAATCTTGTCTTGTCTTAAAAATAACTTAACATTTATTAATCGTAATAATTTATCGAAATAATCATAAATCAATAAACTTCGATTGTTGCTGACGACCGTCTACTAACGAGATGTTCGAGTGATAGAGTTTGGCGAGGTAGTCGGCGACGCGCTATATATCTCCCCAGGCAGGCTTACTTAAGTACGTGAGACTACAGGGAGAGAATGCGCCGCCTAGCGGTGACGCATTACCTAAACTCTGGTCAGCAGCATATATATGGCGGGAAAAATCAAAATTCAAATTTGGTATTTATTTATATTTGTGCCGAAATTTGTCTTGTTTTTGTTCTAAGCCTAGTGTATTTGTATATTAAATTACATCCCGTTACATCATTCTTAAAATTCAGTAACATTTGTAACTTAAAAGTTTCTTAAATTTAAGGACATTTTTAACCGGTAAACATTTAAAAAGGTCTGAAACCCAAATACCCAGGGGTGCGACGGCGTCGCAAAAAGGGAGCTACAGAGACGTGCAACAGTGAACAAGTCAATTATTTCAAAAACTTACTATTTTACATTTACGTATCTTCCTATTTTACGTAGATCTCTAAATTTTTAAACAATCGACTCGCCTTTTGTTGCATGTTTGCGTAACTCTAATATGATCAAGAATTTCATGACAAGACAATAATTCTTTTCAGATTGACTGGAAAGACCGAGACAAGAGACAAATTTTAAAGAATTTCCAAGAGCGAGACAATAATTACATAAATATTGTATTGTCTCGCTCTCGCCCTAAAACGATACTGTAGCTTTATGATATGTGTGATATATATGAGCTTAAATAATTAAAGTTGCTCAAAGTATCTGAATATTAAATCTGATTTATAAATATGTACATCGCTAAAATAAAATCGGAACTAAACAAATTTATTTTCTAATATTTTCGCCACGTTCAAGTAATGTCGTATAGAAACATTTCTCATTATAAAAGTACGTGCTAAATTTTCAGAACGTTTTCTCAACACTTTCATGTACTTTCATAGTCTCTAGAATGCAGTTTGAAATATTTTAGTAAAGTCTCAAAATCCGAAGCATTTCTCTAGCAGCATTTACTTTCTTCGAGTTATTTGCACGTTCAACGTTACCCACTTATCGTTAAAAATGTGCGCATATGCATCATTGCACGACGATACTCTCACGTATAACCTAATATTTTTCTTAGGCATTTAAATTTACTGTAATTTCAACAATCGATTTCTACACGTTTCAAAAATGCATAATTTTGCATAGCATCTACAGAAAATTCTACGAAAATATCGCACGTTTTACACGAGTTTGGAACTATAAACAAACCTCCGTCATAAAATACCTTATTTCTCTTCGCGAAACGAACTACTGACAATTTCATAAGCCAATTAATTCAAATTGACAAAACATAACAAGTTCCAATTTACTTCCCCTCTGCGCGCTTTTGATTAACAACTTATCTGAAGAACAATCAATTTCCCCGGGAAACAACTTCCGAAATTCGACGCGCGAATTACCCTTAATTTATTTACGCTGGCTTAACGCGCTCACGCGAAAGAGGAAGAGTACGGCGGACGCGAAGACACTCGAGGCTAATTACTCGACGCGCGAGCGATTCTATCTCCGTCGCACGACACATCGTGGCTTAATTGTCCACGAGGCGGAGTTCCGGCGCTCCGAAATAGATTCTTTCTTTCTTTGTTTGTTATAAGTATACCTATATACGAATATTTTTTTGTCCCCGCGTGTTATTATTCTTCCGAGATTTTCAGGAGCTGGAGTTTAATTCGCCGAGTCGTTGACTTTGCGAGAAAGATGCGAGAAGGGATTGTTATTAAGCGGGGAAAAGTTTGAGCGCCGGGGAAAAGTTTCGTAGTTAGGAGGGACTTTGAACTTTGGGCTTGATGCGATTCAAAGTAAAAAATTTGTTGACATTGTCGGAGTTTTGCCGGACGGCGGAGAGTAATGGTAAAATGTTGACTGTGGAAAAACGGAAGCGTGCTTGAGTTTTACTTTCTATACCGGATTATTAAATATTTTTAAATTGAAAAATTTGATATATTTTGTTTTAAAACTAACTACTTGTGATAGCGTAATTTTTATTTATATACGTAATTAATTTTTAGTTTTTATATCAAACGATTTTAAATAATATCATCTTATGTTTTACATAAAAATAAAATTAATTTTGCATTATGTTTGAAACGAGGGAATAGCATGTTTCTCATGGATCGATTTTCCATGAATATTAATTCTTAATTTTAATTTTTCTCACGGCTTGGGTAAAACAGTGATGTAATTAATATCTTTAGTAGTTCGTTCACCGTTGATAATTACGTAATTCTCAAAATGATAATTTAAAAATTATACACAACTATATAGAGGGTAATAACAGGAATTTCCAAAATAAGTTGGGTTATTCTCTCACATGTATCATATTTTAACAGTTAACTGCTGTTACGTTTGTAAGAATATTTTCGTTGAAAATTTTAATTACATAAATTTTTAGCGTATCTCTAGATTAGAGCAGTGAGTGTCACACGTGCGAGTGATTTAATAATTTCATTAAACGCTCACTAAAATAGTTTGTGACGTATTAAAGTAGAGGCCCTTAACATTAGAGCTGTATAAAACTGTAATAATTTTAAGATGCATTTAAGGTGAAACGTGATATCATTTTAAGGCACAGTACATTATCTTTCTTAAAAAAATCTCTATATTTTATAACAAACTATTTCTGTCAACGGTTTTAAATTATTGACCACTATTTTTTAAACGTTCTGTGGATGACACGACAATCCCAAAGTTCAACATTCCAATAACTTTTCAAGACTTCCCATATACTTAGTTTTGGAAAAGTTTGAACCACATCAAAGTTTGGGATTCTCTCATCGCACAACTTTACCCAAACTAAACTTTGTCCCAATTTTTGCGAAATATTATGCTATCAAAACAATCTACTCTAAAAAAGAAAAAACTCAAAATCCGACTTACCTTTACTTTCCATAAGACAGCTCAACCATATTCTTCTTCGCCTCTCATCCACACCCAAACCCAAACCCCGAAAAACTCCCCACGAAAAGCACCACGTTAGCACCTGTACATCCACACTATGTCCTTCCAATATCCGACTCTCCACTCTTCTCCTTCCTCCTTCTCTTCTTCTTCTCACACCTGTGCCAAGACTCCAGCGCTGCACTCTAACGGTATACGCTCGCTCGCCTTCCGCGTTCCGCGTGAGGTCTCGGTCTATCGGAACACCTCAACTCACCTCGCGCGCTTATCCGTCAAGGACTGAGAGAGCGGCTCTCGCGCGCGCCGAGAGAGTATCTCTCTGCTATACACTCGCCGCTCGAGAAGGAGAGAGAGAAAGGAGTAGAGTGGGAAAGCGGTCCAGACGATTGCACTGTGTAATGGCACGGAAGGTGTAGGTAGGTATATAACGCGCCGAGAGGATGGTGGAAGAGGAAGCTTGATTATATGCGCCGAGCGCGGTTGATGAGGTGCGAGCGATTATGATGTCTGCTATATGGGAAGGAGGGATAGACGACGAGGGCTTTTAATTGGGTGAGAATTTTAATTGGCTGTGGAGAAAGGGCTAGGGTTGACTTGGAAGGATGAGGGGTTAGGTCTAGGTCGGTGATTATTGTGGTTTTGGTGCGGATTTGTGGTAATGAGATGGTTATGAGAGGACAATGTATGTAGCTTATTGTGGTATTAATTTATCAATTAATTAAATATTCTTCTTGTAAACTTATATTATGTGATGTGGTTATATTATACTTTGTTAACATTTACTTTATTTGTTTTAATATAAGTTGTTAACATTCAGTATTTTATTTTACAAATCTTATAAATAGGGAACTTGATATTTGTTGGTAGATGGTTTACGTGCAAAATAACAATGAAAATTTCCTAGTACTCATGACTTATTAATAACGAGATTAATTTAATAATTGCATATAAAAATAACTTCTTTCCATCCAACGTCGTATATTATACGTTAAGTACATAACATTTAACATTCAACTATAACTTTTGCTCGACACTTTAACTGACATAATTCTTGTAATGGAAAATTCTCTGACGATTAATTTTGCTACCATAGAAACGTATCAGTCACTCCCACCGTTTCCAAATGTGATATATCTCATGGCTCGAACAAAGTGTAACTTACCCTAGTATATAAGGCTTCGATTCAAAGCGCAGCATCATCTCGGAAATGTGTTTAATGGCCAAGAGTATCATATATCTCATAAAACTTGAATGCCCGTTTATTTCATTAACCATTTCTTTCATAAAAAGTAGCCTTCAACCACAATCCAATAAAACTCCTCGTCATAAACTTCTTATACATATAATCCCAATTACCATAACACCTCCTCCTCTCCTCCTCCTCCTTAATTAAACTCTATTCAATATCCCGACTCCACAATCTCCATCACCATCCCCGGATCAATTTCACTGCATTTTCTAATACACCTCGCACTTTCGATGAACGCCGGACGCGCGGCTTAGCCAACCGACGCGCATGGAAATCGCGATAGCACGCGGTGAAACCGAACTCGAGGAAGCGACGTCGGCGGCGGACGAAAGAAAGGATATATGCGCGTGCGCGTAAATCTAGAAGCAGGGGAGATAGCATCGTGCGCGAAGGAAGAAGGCGTGAAGGAGATACGCGCGCGTGTCAATAAGGCTTGACTGACATACACGTGCGACGCCGTGGAGAAAGCTCAAGACAAAGGCGCCTGTGATGTGGTTGGCGCTTGGGATGGATAATTTTGTTTGCCGATGCGTTTGCGTGTGGTTTGGTGTGGTGTGTATGTGCCGGAGATTAGGTACACAGAAAGTGGTTGTGGCAATTTTTCAGCCGTAGCTGAAGGTATTTGAAAACTTGCACGTTGGGAAAATAAGCGACAAAGCTGCAGTTTATTGTAAATATTGATAATATCGGCGTCTTAATTATAACTCGATCTGGTTTTTTTCCTGGAGGCTTCCCTCATTTACTTTCTACCGATCCGCTGGCAGCTTATAATTTTCGACCAATAAATTTTAGTATACATTGCGCGATATTCGAAATACTTCTTTAAAATTGAGACAACGTTCGCGCACTTAAATTTCCGCCGAAAACTGATATCTCGACATATGTAAATCACAGCGATAAATCTGATTTATGGCTTCCTTTCGTTTGCTTTTGCGGAAAGTTATTCGCACGAATGTACCTACACCTGATGCAAGGAACTATAATTCTCAGGCTTGCTTTAATTCATTTTTTTCGAACGCATAAAAGTGTATTGAAACAAAAGAACGAAGATCCAACAACAAACGTTATATCACTGCGTACATGCAAATACAGAATGAGTCATTCGATTAACATATTTCCACCATTTCTACTTTATATTCACAAATTATCATAACCTTATAAGCCGCCTTCCAAATTATCCGCAATTGCAATCTCGCATCCGCCGCTGTCTCAAAAAAATTTCGCTCGCACCACTATACCTCATCCGATCGACGATTTCACGGCATCGAAAGTCCCCACGAGTAGAGGCCAAGGATATATTCACACACATACACGCACGCAACACACGTGTGCGCACTCTCGCGCGAGCGCTCACCTCGGCGACCTACTGTCCTGCATACCGTGTGTGTACATACACACGCCCGCAACCTGCGAGCTAAGAACGTGTTGCGTTACGTCCTTTGATCGCCATCCGCACGTGCAGTGATGCTGGGCCCATCTTGGATTTCGCTCTCTCTCTTTTGGATTTTTCTTTTTTTTTCATGGAAGAACGAAGGTGTCTGGTTCTTCCTTTCGCTGTCGAGCTTTTGCTTTCCTTTCTCGAGAGGGTGGGTGGAGGAATTCGAGAGGTTTATATATGAAGGTACGGTTACGCTGCATGGTACTTTGTTGTGGTTTATTTTAGTGGTTGGTCGAGAATGCGAGACGATGATGATTCTTTGGAAGTGGTGGTCAGAGAAAATGATGACGGTTTAGTTTTGGGATGTTTGTCGATGGCGGTCGTCAGTGTTTGTTCAGATTTATGGGTGACATGATTTACGCGTGTTTTTGGACTTAAGCGATGTAAAAATATTTGTCGAACGAAAAAAATGGGAAATAAATTTGATTGATTTGGGGGAGGGAAGGAAGGACTCGGTGTACATGTAGAGCAGATGCGTGATTAATGTGGACTGTAAAAGTGAAAACTTTGAAAAATATATATGCAGCAGCGATCCTGTTAATATCGCGAGTGAAATTGACTTTTACTTTTGCGATTTTACTGTTATAAGCTTCGTTAGTGATAAATATACTCATCTGTGTAACTGCATTTGCTTGCTGTATAAGTTATACTTGTGGACTGTACATTAGTCTTCGAAAGACATGGCCCATTGGTTGGTTAAGATCAGATTTGCAAAAAATATTGAAGCCATTTACCATTTACATATAAAATGTAAATATTTTTGTTTTGATTGAAAATCAGTGTTTGGAATGTAATTTTTTTGGACCCTTCTTAAAGTACAATAGAATTCAGTATCGAGCGATATTTGTAACTTGTGAATAGCTATCAATCGTGATTCAAGTCTACGAAAATAAAGCTAAAGGCTGTCATTTATTTACTGATGAAAAATTGGGCAAATAATCTTAACAACATTTTTACCACAATCTACGAGTCAAACAAACAACAAAATAAATTAATGCTTGGTTAAAAATCATTTACAGAAGAAAAATTCTAGCCCAAGCATACAACACCAACGGTACAATAATTTTAGTTTCCAAACTCGACCTCCCAAATTCTCCCGTCACTCCTCGCAAAAATGCTCTAACTCAGCACTGTAATCTTCTCCCGTAGCCCAGCATCCCACCACTAACCCCCATTCATAATTACAATCATTACACCTCTACCTGACCACTAGTACCGCATCACCCGACGCGACCCCATCGACCCAACGTAGCCCTACTTTCGTCTCGCGCGTGCAGCAGCAGCATCCTCGCATCGCTGCTTTCTTTCCTGGAAAAATCCTCACGTCTACTCCACCCGCGCATAGTGTCGAGAATCGATCGTCGTACGTCTGCCAGGCGTGACGACGATTTCTCGCGAGTATAACCTGTTACGCGGGAATTTTAATGGTACCCCCGTATAGCGCCGAGAAGGGGATTTCCCGTGCGTGAGTGCGCTCTATTTGGATTTTATCGACCGAGGAGAGATTAAAATGGGCTATTCTAGTTTTTGTATAGCGGGTGTGATGGTGTGTATATAGTGAATGAGTGGAAGCAGGATGTATACGTGAAGCGCGATTCCTTTTCAGGTTTGTTATCGAGCGATTGACAAGTGAGCGTGTATTTAATCGTTTGTGAAATTGTTGATAGGTTTTGCAGTAATGATATAAGTATAATGTGATTGGTAACTAACTTGATTTTGTTATTTAATAATAAAACTGATTGTTTGTTAACAAATTTACCACTATTTTATTTATTCATCTTAGTATCTAAAATGAATTCAATAAAAGTATATTTATAGGTTTATAGTTCCAGCGAATGATTTATGATTCCATAAAGTCGCTTAATTAAAATCATCACTTTGACGTCGTAAATAATTGAAGCGTAGCGGAATATTATGTTATGCTTGATTTATTGATATATTCTAAAAACTTTGTTTTCTAGGTAATATGTGGATTACAAAAGTCATAAAAATCAAAGTAGAATGTAGTGTATAACATTGAAAGAGCGTAATGGATCTTTGGGTCAACGAGCGCATATTTACGGTAAATTTTTGCATATCTGCGCATTCTTTCGTATAATGGTTATCCGGCAAAAGTGGGTAATCCGAATTTTAAGGCATTTTTATCGGTAAACGGTTGGACTTGCGAAAAATGTGGCTACAAAGAAATAAATCAAAATTTTACCTTCAAAAGCTGTTATCAAACTATTTTTATAAAAGAAATTAAAACCATGCAGGATTATTTTTAAACATGATCAAACTACTATTACCACGTTTACTTCGTTAATCTTCATAAAAAATTAAAGAACAAAATCTTATCTGCACATTAATAAGCTGTACATTACGGCAGATAATTAAGTACCGGAATATTTATGTTCGTTAAAACGGTGTGAAATTGCAGTCCAAATTGAAGCCTTCCTGAGAATCACAAAGTATCACTTATGCATGAAAGCTGCGCGGCGTTTAACCTAAACCCCATTCGTTTTTAAACTCGCGCTAAATATCGGCACTTTGAAAATTAATTAACGTGAAAAAATACATCTCATTTACCATACGTAAAATTTTGTTTAATTAACAAGTGAAAGTCCAATTTTTCATTTATATAAAAATGAAAACTCTCCCTCGCTTGACCGTTAAAATATTAATAAAGTTCCAGTTCACTTTTACACTCGATTCATCTCGATATTCATCTCACGCTTCCCAACAACATCCGCCCCCCAACAGCAACCCGAGACGCAACAAACTTTTCCGCCGCGCGTAATTCACGCCGTTCCCTCCCCCGCATCGTTGATTCTGCATACGCGGCGGAAGCGAAAATTCATAAAAGTGCATATATACGAGCCACGCGCGCAGCGTCCTTCGCAAGCAAAGAGGATGATTATCGTTTCGATCTTGAGGAGGAGCTGTAGCTGCAGCAGCAACACAAGCGTCCAAAGCTCATCCACCGAAGGTGAGTACCGCACGCGGCCGACGGTATTCCACGTCGAGCGAAGTGGCGGATGAAATTGCGATGGCGGAGGAGAGGGGAGTAATAAGATACTTGGATTAAGATGGTAGGAAAGTTAAAATTGTATTACGACGTGGCGACGTGAAACTTTTTTAATAAGAGGCGGGTTGGTTGGGTCCTCGAATCTTTAAAATTTTCAAGAGTTTTAATCGAATTTTAATATTTTCTATGCGATGAAACGTATATATAGAAATAACGAATGTCCATTTGATAAGTCAATGGACTAGCGAGTATGCAGTATAGCTATACACGGAGAGAAGAAAATCAGTAAAAATTACAAAAATTTCAGGAAAAATTACCAAACTTTATATAAAATTTATAAAACTTTTTGTAAAAATCGCCAAAAAGTTTGGTAAAAATTTTGGATTTTCAAGTCTGCCTCGGGATTACAAAAAGTTTAGTAATTTTTACTGAAATTTTTGTAATTTT
>UXGD01003403.1:0-20597 GCA_900474315.1 Torymus auratus | reverse complement strand
GAATGTTAATAGATTCTTTGTAATGAGAGAAAATATCATGAAACTGATTTATCATAGTATTGAATACCTTTTAAAATCTAAAAATATATAAAAAACAACTGAAAAACTACCGGTGACGCAAACTTATAAAATGCGCAAAAAGTTTAAAAAAAACCTTCATCACACCCTCGTAAAAATTCAACACGCGCCAGCGCTATAAAAAATATGAATAAACATTCTCCATATCCATAATAAACGAACGGAGTGAGCGCGGCGCGAGCGGATTTCCTGAGGCTCGGGCTTGGAAAACTGCGTTCGCGCGGGAGTATATGAATAGCGCGAAATGCACGCCGCCATCGGTACCTATAGCGCGATTCATCGACTTTGGCGGCACCGTCGCGACGTCTGGCTCTGTCGCGGCGCATTCCAACGTACGCGACGCGCAATGAAACACAGCGACGACGACCGAATCAACGCAACACAGAGCGAAAGATAACGCGCGAGGGAGGGAGGGGAGAAAAAGGATGACGAGGAGGCAAAGACGAGTCATTAAATCAAGCGATCGCGAGTCCATTCGCGTGTGTCTGGCATATATCGCACGCTCGCTCGCGCGGTTATGACTTTCGCGACCGCATATAATATACAATTCGCGACGTGCATACCAAGCCGGTCGCGTTGCGCGAGCGAATTTCTTTCTTTCTGTCTCTCTCGCTTGCAGTCGAATTAATATAAGGATCGAGCGCGGGCGTCGGCTCCTTTCCGAGAACGAGCCTCTGCATCCGATTAAAAAAGCGTGCATCGTTCGTTGATCCTCGTATCGCCTTTTGTCGCGATGCATTCCGAGCACGGGTGATCGTATATGGCGGAGGTGATTTCGTCCGCGCGCGCGCAGTGGTAATAAGCGAGGGCGCTTCGCGGAATTTGGCCTTGCGCGGTTTCGTATACAGCGAGTTAATGAGGGCCGCGATGATGATAATAAGCGAGCGACGAACGTTGGGACTAGCTGTTGCGCTCAATATAGGCCTGTGCACTGGGTGTGGCGGAAATTTGGGGGTTGGAATTTCGGGGTCGGAAGTGTTGATTTATATGTAGTGAGGAGAGGGACGAATGTCGAATTCGTCGTGTCATTATAGCATAATATGGCGTAAGAGTATATAGTGGGCAATGAAGAAATCAATATGACAAAATTAACCCATTATGTTATATAAATTCTGCTATTATAGAAGTGAATAATTTTAATTTTTTTTAATTTTTAAGATAAAAAAAAATAATGATATAATTATGTAACAATATCAACTATTTTGTTCGTCTTTTATTTGTGGTATATGCCCACGCAATTTCTGAACGTTGCTTTTACGAAACACACCATAAGTTACAATTTACAAATACTCGAGATTTTTTTTTTAAATAATGATGAGTCATATATCGTGGCTACGCCTCAATATGTCGGCTATGTGTGCCTATGAATGATCTATGACTAACCCTTAACTGGGCGTGTCGAAATTCTAACTCAAACAGACACTTCTGACACCTATATACCACTTTCTCTAGCATCTTTTGGAAGGCGACTATCATTATTTTTGATGCAAGATTGCTTTGTGCCTTTTCAAAAGTATAATTTTCTCTTGATAATAATATTAATTATATCATATAAGTATTTTGATGAGATCACATAAAGAAAATAATATAGAATACATAACATATTTTAATAGCCTCTAATTTCTGCAGATATTAGGAATACAAAGATGATTTTAATTCATCTAAAAAGCTACTTTGAAAGTCCATTACCATCTAATAGGAATTAAATTTAGGTAGGGTACCACCGGATACGATTGGCACCTTTTACTCTAATGCAATAAACGCACTCGCACGCAGAGAGGACCGAAGGAGCGTGCGCATTACTTCTGGCACCGAAAGGATATAGTTAAAATGGGCGTGATAGTCCGTGTAGAAACGCAGAAAGAGAGAGGGACGGTAGAGAGTTACGAAGCATATAATAGGAAGACATCCTCCTACGATTGCACCAACACCACGCGCCCGCCGATTCATGCACACCGACACACGAACTCTACTCTTCGTATAGAGCGGGATGGAGAGAGGTAGAGAGAAAGAGAGAAAGGAGAGAAAAAAGGAATAGACGAAGAAAGAGAAAGAGTCGTCTCCTCGAGGAAGCGAAATGCGGCGGAGTGATGATCGCGTGCGCGCGAATAAATTGTGCTCTCCCGAGAGAGGGAGAGAGAGAGAGAGAGAGAAAGAGAGAACAAAGTACAATGCACCGCAATGCAATAACTGTTATCTCCCTTCGCCTCCTTTCTCCTTTTTGCTTTTACGCGCGCGGGGGATATCGCTCTTTGTGCTTTATTTTCTCCTTTTCGCCGCACACGCGCGCACGCGTATCGTTTATTATTATTTCGTTATTCCTTTTTAATGCGGTTATTATACTCTCGCTTGCTGCCCCCGTATACACGACTTCGCGACTGGGGATTTACGGTTTCTCTCGTTGACCGCGATTAATTTTCATTAAAACGCCCGATTTCTTTTACTAGCGCATATGTAGCGAGACTGCGAGCAAAGCTCGTCGCTCGACGACAACTCTATATGCTCGATGTGACGCGAGAGCGTCGCGCGCTATTTTGCGTGTATATAGGTATATTATATGTGCGGGATGAGTCATCGACGAGTGTCTTTCCGTTTTCGTGCTTATGAAACATTGTGTTCGACGGCAAAACATTCTCTCTTCCTTTTTCGTTCATTTTTCGTCGTCTGCAGAAAAAAAACGGAATTTTACGTAAGATAATGAGTGACTGTCCGTTATAAACGAGTTCGGGAACATGAGACGGAGTTAAAAAAAACTTAATTATTGTTTTTGCCTTTATATCAAATTTTTGAAGATATAATGTGTAACAATGTAATTAATTTACTAATGAATATAATTGAGAATAAATTTAAAAAAATGATGAAGTATAAAAATTATTTCAATTAGTAATTAAAAGAATATATTTTTCAAATCAATATTACGATTGAAATTTTTATTAATGATCTTTTCTTTAAAAATTCGTATTGCGTTAACAAATGTTTAATGTTTGCTCAACATAATGATTTTTGAAACCCTTGATTATCATTGGAACAGGAAAAAAGTCATACATCATCGTTAACGCAAAACATCAAAATAATCACTGACTCAGTAGCAATCATAATCAGAACCAACAAGCCCTCTCTCTCGAAGCGCTCGAATAAAGTCATTCGAAACGACGTCAACTGCCATCGCAGCAACAAGCCTTATCCTCTCAACAAAAACACAAAAAAAAAACCAACGCGAAATCATCCGAACGAATTCAAGCGCGCGTGCGTAACAAGCGACGGATGTAATCCCCTGCGCGCGTCGTTGTGGAGAAAAAAGAGCCGCAAGAAGAGACCAACGAGCAAACGGCCCTTTTCTCTCTCTCTCTTACCGTGACAAAAGTCGTCGCGCAACCGCAACTGCAGTAGCAACAGCAGCAGCAGCTCATAACTGAATTAGCGGCGGGCGCTCGCGCGCGCGATGTATAAACAGACTTGTTTCTCATCCCGGCGATTCTACAGCGTGCGCGCACGGGGCGATCCATCAAGATTATCGCCGCGCAGTAGGCCACGCCGCCGTCGCTGCCACGTGTGCCCACACGGGTATATATATATACACGTACGTGTATATATAAATGTGCGCTTACCGGTGAGGACTCGGCATAATGCCCGCCGTGCTCGTCGACTGCATGTGTGTGTGTATCGACATCGCGATTCGCGAGGAGAGAAAAAAGAAGAGATATAAGAGAAGGAGAGAAAGAGGCGGCGGAGGAAATGAAGAGACGAAAGCGTTCGGAGAATGGGCTGTGTTTGTGATGCGAGTGTGTGTATATATGTGTGTGGGTGCAGCGGCTAATGAAATTTGCACGAATATTGCACGCGGGGGGAGAGATCGAGATGCTGGATTGAGAGTTGGTGCGGCAGATGAGCCTTCCTTTTCAGGGGGGCAGGATAATTATGGTGGCTTTTGATTTGTGAGCTTTTAATTAAACGAAATTAAAGAGCTTTCGTTAAATTAGTACTTATGGGTGCGTTATTTAAATATCGTATACGCAGAGAATAGTAAATAATAAATTTTTACGTATATAATATTTGGAAAAAGTATATGAAAAAAGTATTGCTATTGAGTATATTTATTATATCGAAAAATTACTATTCAAATGCTATATGAATTGTTAACCGCAACGAAGAATATTCTTTTTAAAATTACTCGTCAGATTCAATTTTCATTAATTTCAACCCACACTTTCCGAGAGCAACAAGATCGCACAACACGGGAGCTCATAATAAAGTCCGTGCGGCAATAAGTAAACCAAGAGAAGGAACAAGAGTCCAAGAGCAAATGGCATACACGAGAAGACGAAAGATCGCCAAGCCCCTGACGTCTCTTTCTTTCTTGCTCCGGCGCGAGTGTCAAAGCTGATGTGCGATATTACATGCACGCTCGCCTACCGCAATACATACACCATCCGTTCTTAAACACGCGTGTGTGATGCAGCTCCGAGTAAAAGCGATCGCGAACGATGGCTTATATGCGTTTACGGGCCGACTTTAATCGCACATGCACACACAGGCGGCGGCAGCAGCAGTGCACACGTCGCCTTCGTAATAATAAGCGCTCGCGCATAGGTATACATATATATATACACGCGTATAATACGTATAGGATACGCGAGCGCGAAAACGTGATTGCGGTTTAATCGCGCGAATAGCGCCGCCGACGTATTATTATGTCGCGCGCTCTCTCTTGTACATGTATATGTGTATTATAAACGTAAACACGGAGGCGAAGTATAAGCGCGCGCATTGACGCCGCCATCCGTATAATCCTTAGCGCGTGTCTCGCGTCGATCATTACGCTGTTTTAGCGAGGATATGATGGCGTTTATAATGTACGAGGTGGCTCGTAGCGTGCAATTTTCGCGATGAAAGGTTCATTAGGCGCTTATATATGTATACCTGTCCTTTTCAATTTCGCGCCTAGGTGGAAAAGGTTTGCTGCGCATGCTCGTGCTTAACGCGCGCAAAAAGTGTGCGTTTAAACGCGGCCGAGCTTGTTATAATCGCGGATGGCTCGCCTTGACGCGCGCGAACGCTCGCTCGCTGATAGCCTTGGTGTGAGGTTGTATTTAATCGCGGCCGATTAATGCGTTAACGATCGTTTTCAGCATTTCTGTAATATCGCCGATGGTAGCTTATTAGCTAATGGACATAATTTTCAGAGTATATGTTGCGCGAATGGGGAGATTCACGGAAACTGCGCGAGGATTTGTGTATATGTGTGTGTGCGCGTCGTCTTACTGATCCCAGGCATTATCTACTTCGAGTGGATACATCAGCCTTACACGTTTGCATTCAATTATTTTCACCTCCAAGACTATAGTATTTAGTTTTAATATGTCGATAAAAATAGCTTTAGGTACGTATCTTTAGCAAAGAAAGGTAATCCAAGTTATTTATATTTGCGTCGTTAAATTGAGAATTTTTAATAACTTTGGGCCTTAGAAGAAAATTTAAATTACTATGATATTCAAATTCAACTTAAACTAATTATATTCCATCAAAAACAACGTTAAAGTTATCTTTTATAAACATATATAATTTAAAGAATACGCAAAAGTCGAATACATCAATAAATCTTGATATTGGCAGTTTACTCGCGTTAAACGCTAGTCTGCATCGTACACATTTTTTTATACTCATACAAAAATAGTGAAAGCAGACACTGAGAGATCAAACACTCCTAACCAATGTACCTACACCGCAGAACGACGCCAACATAAGTTTTTGCAAGACAAATCCAGGGGCGCGACCCGCTCGGAAGATCGATCGCGCGGCAAAAACACACCTCCCGTGCTCTCCCTCGTGTAGTAGAAATTCGCGCAACATCACCAACACTCTCTCTCTTTCTCTGTCTCTCTCCTTCTCATCACTCCTCGAAATCCACGTCTCAGCTCTATAATCGCCGGCTAGAAGAGAGCATCGATACACATCGTGGCGCGCGCGATCGTGACACCTCGAAAAAATAGATTATGCAAATGCCCGCGTCTCCCGTTACGCCGAAACGAAGCGTGGCATAGAGGAAGCTCACACACACGCGCGCGGGAGTAGAGTGAAACAAGAGTATAAGTATAGTATATAGGTAGAGCCGTGGAGGACTAACGACGCGGCGTCGGCAGAAAATGAATAAAAAAGAAAAAAGCGACGAGGAAAGAAGAGTATAGATGAGGAGGAATAGATATTCCGGCGAGTTAATGCGTCGCTCGTTCCTGCCCCCGCGTATATATATACATATATAGAAGTCGGGAGCGCGCGGGCGTAAAACGGAACCTCGCGCAGCGAGACGAAACCTTCTTCTTCTTCTTCGTCTTCTGCCACGGACGTCGTTTTCATGCTAGACTGACCCGGCTAAGGAGGGCCGAGGCGGCGGCTGCCTTTGCCAGCACTGCGCGGGTGTAATAAACTAGGTGTGTATAGCCCGAGTGAACGACGCACCTGGGAAAATTGAGAAAGGCGCGGATCCCGCACTTTTTTCCCCTCTCCCATAACAATGTCCGTGTCTCTCTGTGTGTGTCACCCGTCGAGAGGATTACGTAAGGCTTTTTCTCGCGAAAATCGAGTCACTCGCGCGCGAGCTTGTATCTGCGTCTCTGTGTGTGTGGGTATATAGCTCGCGAGAGAAGCTAATGAGGTTGTTCTTTCTTGCGTGAATGTTTCTTGCGCGAGTGCGAGAGCTGGACGTGCGGTTGCGTGTGCTATAGGCGAGGAAGGATATTATACGTGCCGAGAGGTGCGAGCCTGAGCTGATTCCTATTATACGCGTAATTTAATGTTATACATTTTTAATGCCCACTAGAGTGTTCGTATTAATTGCCGAGTACTGCGTGAGCTTCTTATGCGAAAATTGGTGCGTATTTGTTGTTTTAGCGTGCCGAGCAAGTGTTTAAACACGTGTTTACGTGCGTATATATACTTTATTTAATAAATTCATCCCTTGGTTACAGAAATAGTATTTATAAAATTATCGGCGATGAATATGGCTTATATAATAGTGGTACTCGTTCATTTGAAGTACAATTATATAAAGATCGAGTAATATCTTACTACTAATAATCTATATATAAAAGTAACTTCTACATCAACATTAATTTATGAAACCTGCACTTCTGTGTCATCGATCATTTTTGTGAAATAACTTTTCTGATGATTTATATCACCATTTTGAAGAATAACGGTCTTATTTAACTAGAAAATCTAAATGCATTAACATATAGAATAGTCATTTTCACACCTCGAGCATAAATTTCTAATTGTTAAATGTGTAGCACGACACGAGAGCTTCGTATTATGAGGAGAATATGACTCGGCGCTTGATCATCAACCTTGAATGAATAATCCAATTGCCACCTTCGGCTCGGCGATAATTCACTCAAAAAAAGTAATGCATTTACTTCTCATTTATTTTATATAAGATCACCTCATTAAAATTGAGGGATACTCATGTGTTGCGCGTGCGCGCGCAAAACAAAAAGTGAAGGCTCATTGTTCTTACGGAGATTACTTTATCTCGGTTAAACGCTTATGCGCGCGCCGAAGGTACACCTCTTTATTAATTTACGGGTATTAATGAACAAGGACTTGTTTATTATTCATGCGTCATTATAAACTCTGTAACGAATTAAAAATTCATGTACAAGCGTCGTAACTTCAACCGAAATAAAATTAATTAAAAGAAGCTTAACTTTATTGTTTACCATATTCTCTTAAATAGAAATATCAAAATCTATACCGCAGACAAAAGCAAAGATAGAAACAAACTTTTCAAAATACACTCTCTCGGCATCGTCACGCTTGTCTCCAACAGCTAACTCGCAAATAACAGAAATCAGCGCGCGTCCACCGCAAGCGGGCGGGCGTGTCACGCGCGGGAAATTCAAAGCACTACTTTCACGCCCATCCCCTAACCCCCTTTTCCCTCGTTTGCGCGCTCTCGTCTGTCGACTGGAAAAATCGTCCATTACCATAATCACCGTCATTACGACCTTAGTCCAATATCTTTCTCTTGCTGCAACGCAGAAACTCAAGTCGACCACACGCACGTGGCGAGCGCGCTTACAGATACGGCGTATAGAAAAAAGGGCAAGCGACCCCTCCCAGGTACATCCTCGACACCGAAGGCTAAACACCGACAAGCCGCCAGGACACGCACACATATGCAGAGGTCGAGAGATGAGATACATCACGCGCGCGCGCGCGGGAGAGACGTATTATTAATGGTGACAGTGGGCGACTCGAGTTGGGCGGGGTGCTAGCGATGCTGCCCTCCCGATGTAGGCCTCTCTTTCTCTCTCTCGCTCGCTCTCTTCCTTCCTCCTCTTCCTCCTTTTTTCGTCGACGATCCCCTTCTGCCTTCTCTTCCTCTTCTTATTCTTATCCTTCGCATACGTCTATATGTATATATACGTGTATATATATGTGCTCTTCTTCCTTTCTTCTGAGCTACCTTTTTTGCGGGGGTCCCCTCCGATACCCTTTTGTCTCCACGCTTTCTCTGTCTCTCGTTCAATGTTGTTTTTTTTTCTCTGTGCCGACTCGTGATGGAGGTAACAGCGCGCGCGGTTTAGGCGGCCTCTTGTTTTCCTAATTAATATTTTACGCTTATTCGGTGTGTCGGCCTTTTTGTGCAAAGTGTGATTTAAGAGGCCCTTTTTGCCGGGGCTATGGGGCGTCGTTAATTTTGATGGTGTTTCGTTTAATGTATAAAAGTGTACTTCTTATGCGGGTGCAGTGGCTACGGACTTAATGTCGAAGCAATTGATATTGTTGAGAATTAACGGCGTCAAATTGAATATCTTGCACTGTATATAGGTATATTATACATATTTAAATAGCAAATTTTCAAATTAACAATAATAATTACGCTTGCAAAGGAATAAAAATTCATTTAGCGTAATCGAAATTTTATACTGAATCAAGAGGGCACCTAATAATCGGACAAGGTTGGATATGTATTATTTTCGAGAAGGAAACGGCAGCATATACGTAGCATATTTAAAGTTCTTTGTGAAAGAAGTGCGAAAAAGTAATTTCGGAGTTACCGACGGTAACGAAATATTCGGAACCGATCTTATCTGATATTAGGTCTCTCTCTCCTTCTTTCGCATTATTTTGAATGCTAATGCTGAGAGAGCACAATATGTGGGACGTAATTTACGCGCGTATATTAAGATGTATTCTGCATGAAATATGGACGTATTTTTAAAGAACGAAATGATAAACGCAGGTGAAAATTTATATATGAAAATATAAATAAAACGATTCGCTTTGGCAAGTGCAAACAGTGCAATTGAGATATCACGACCGTATACTTCAAGCAAAAATCTGATCTATACTTCTGATACAGCGGTTCAAATTACATACCCATATGTATACTTCAATTTAATCTTACCGACAATCACTGCAGCATATCTGAAACTCGGTTTTCTCTACACCCACCCGTCAAAACGCATTTACTTATCATTCTGACCGAAACGAAACCACCGATCTTCTTCCCGTCGCACTACTACACACCCTGACTCGTCGTCTATCTATGTTTCCCGTCGAACGGTAATGGCAACACGGGGCAAGTAAGTCCCTTATGCATATGCATCGGGCGACGTCTTCTTCGCGGGGCCCCATAGCTCGGTCCCCCCCGGTAATAACCGTCATACATATTCCAAAGCTCTCGGGCCGCCGCGCGCTGCGGCCAATCAAGTATTGCCGGGCGACACGCTCCGTCAGACATCACGAAAAGGCCGGCGAGGTGCCGCGCTCGAGCCGATTGAAGGTCGCTTCTTGTATTTATTCATGCGCCGAACGCCGGCGAGTCCGCGCGCACGAATAATATGCGTATATGATGATTGCGGCAGTGTGTATGTGTGTCCGTGCAGCGCGTGTGGGTATTGTAATGACGGTAAGTATGTAAGTGGAGGCCTTGTGCAGTCTGTCTTGAAGTGTGCCGAAAATTTTGTGGAGTGAGCTGCGGCGTTGGAATGCTGCGTTGATTAGAGGTTGCGGCGGATGACTGATACTTTGTTGTGAATGTATAAATGTAGGCACATTTTGTTTACCGCTTCTCCGTATGTTAATGCCGCATGATAATTAAGTTTTTATTCAAGGGTTATAAAATCTTGACTTTCGGCGATAACAATTTACGTTCATAATAGTATTATACGAATTGACGTGATCAAATTAATCTAGACATATGAGATTGCAGTTATTGCCTTATTTAATTGAAACATAATTTATCAATGTTATGAAAATTTATCGGATTAAAGCTACAGTAGATGAATAAATAGGAATTTCATTCATGATGAAAAATCTAAGCAGAATACTTTGAAAACTCGATCCCGTATGTTTCTATAAGCATAATACCGTAGAGCCACCGGTGGAAGCTCGCAAAACAATTTGCTGCCGCTTATAAATTACATGTCATCCGAAAAAGCCCACAGCCTCCTCTCGTCGCAGCTGACTACTCCCGGGAGAACGGGACGACGTCCTCGGCGTTTTTCTGCCATTAGCCGCCCAGAATTATGACATTACGCGTTTTTTCTCTGGCGCATCCGCGTCACCGGGTCTCGCATATGAAGCCATAAAGTTGACAAACGCGCGCATTCCGGGTATACGAGACTGCTTTTTCTCCGCTGTACCCGGGATGTATACAGAAGCGCGAGATTGAATCGGGGATTCTTCGGGTAAGCCGGTATGTATATAGTTCCAACGATCTTGGAATTCTGTTTTGTGGTATTGAGAAATTGAAGATGCTCAAGTAAATGATATTGTTATATTCTGTATGCATTTAGGTGATGGAATCGATTTCAAACAATAATGTAATGGGTATTTGTGATAGACTATTTAATTTCATGTATTTTCTTCGCAGTAACTATATAATCATCTTGAGTCGCTCTAATCCGGAAAGAATAATTTTAAACATATTTTGAATAATGGTTTAATTTTAAAGCTTCTCTTTAAACGCTTGTATAATTTAGATCCTAAATCTGATAAATAATTCATCTACGAATCGGATTGTTGGAAAAACCAATATAATACACATTAAATTTCAGGCCTAGAATTATTTTCCCAAAATAATTACAGTTAGCTTATCCAAATCGGTCATTATGTTTTGTTTTATTTTTCTAAAAGAAATGTTCATTATAAGATTGAAACATTAAAATATTTCAAATTAATATTCCAATACAAATATAAGTATCCCTTTTGTTCCACTCTCTAAAAAATTAGAAAAGTAATATGTTGCAATTTAGCTCGTAGTATAATAAAGTATCTTACAGACGTTCGATAATCCCTTTGCAAAGCTCGCTAAACAATGTCTATCCCATCTAAAAATAGAAAATTGATTTATCCCATAAGGCAACGCACTAACTCTTCTGGAATCCGAAAACGACAGGGCGCGCGCACGTCCCACCGCATTCTCATAAAATCACTCGTCACGGGCGCTCGACAAAAGCGCGGCGGCGTGTCACCTCAAAAATTGCGAATTCCTTCCTCTCTCTCTCTCTCCCTCCCTCCGAATCCAAGCTCTCTCTCCGCGTGCGCGCATAAAATCGGTGTGTCGCAATCCGTCCGCGTCGCAGCAGCTGCCGTCGTCTCCGCGACGGCGACAACGACGGCGGCAACGCAGAGGTGGGTCGGCCGGCGCAAAGGGTGCGGCCTCGGAGGAGAGCAGTCGGCTCCACCTCATTACCCGGCATTCTATGCATCCGACGACCGCGCCACTCGCGCGCTTATGCCTGATTATTGCGCGCTTGGGACTCCCCTTCCTTTCTGTTTCTCTCTCTCTCCCTCTTTCTCCTTTCTCTTAAATTTCATTCTCTGGCTCGTGCTCACGGCGCGAGCGCGCTCCTTCGTTTTTCGAATTCTTCTCGTCGCCTTTTTTTAGCGCGACGACGGTGCAGGCGTTTGGGTTTGTCTTAGGTTGCGGGGGGAATGAGGAGGCGGGGGGCTGGATTAGAGGCGGTAAATGCGTGCGCCGCGTGGTGCGAAGGAGTCGGGATTATTTGATCGTATAAGGATAAGAAGTAAAATCAGATTCGATTTTCGTCTGATAGGATATATTTTAGAAGATTATAATTTATTTTATAATTTTCTATTTGGTTGCAAGCCGTATTTTTTAAGAAAACGATCGTTCAAAGGACGTGGCCGGAAGTAAATTTTGCGAATATATTAATCAAGCGAATTGTAATTCAAGATCTGATAATTGCTCAAGTGCGTAAGTACATTTGTGTATATTAATGCAGACACTTCGAGTAATGCAGCCAAGTTCTAAGAAAGAACCTCTTAAAATATTCCAATAACATATTCAGTCAACGCACTCTTAATAACAAGAATAAACATAAAATTAAAAGTGACGCTTGCATGTTAATAAGCCAGACACGCTGTTAGCGCAGCCGTTACTTATTATGCATTGTCAGCCCTTCGAGAAAATCTCTCGTATTATATCCTATGCGATAAATCTGAGTCATCTAAAACAAAAACATTCTTTTCGTTCCGCTATTATAATAGAGAGATAATTTGTAGTCTACATAGCACTTAATTGACAAAAATGCCGGCAAAAAATTATAAGATACCGTAACAATAGCCCACTTTTCAAAGAACCACGCTTTGGACATCAATCAAGCTCGCTTCCGTTTGATTTTTAATTATGCATATACATATTCGTGTTCAGCCAAAAAAAAAGAATATGGCAGACGAAAAAAATGAAGAAACGATCATCTCTCTCGAGACTTTGGGCCGTCTCCATTCGTCTTGGGCACTCCACGCTCGACTCCCGCCGTCGTGGTCGTCCCTTCTCCTCATTTTATATGTATACGCAATTATTGGGCGTCTCGTCCTGTCCTACGGTTTACGGTTACGACATCCCTCTCTGTTCTCTCCTACTCTCCCCGCATATGCGGCCCCGCACCGCTCGCGCACCTCTCGGGCTATAAAATCGCAATTGCTCAATTCGCGTTAGTCACTTCCTCTATTACTCTTTTCGTCTCTCGAAAGGCCTCTCCGAGCCGCTGCCGGAGCAACAGCAGCACGTGTATATATACATAAACGAATCGCTGGTTTCATATACGATACTAATGTCGCACGACCCGCTGCGATCCCGTTTCGCGCGCCTGGCTTTATGGATTTACATGGGATTGTCATAATTTATCCGCGCGCACGCGCCGGGGTAACGTGAGCGGCTGTAAATTTGCGGGAGAGATGTGGTGTATATATCTATAGGTGGGTATACATCGGATGGATTTGATTTCCGTTGATTCTATGGGTATGAGGCGCGTGGATTATGTTGTCCCGGTGGCTGCGCTGCTGGACGCGCGCCTGGTGTGGCGAAAGATAGTCATTGTACGAGGGGATTTTTTTCGGCACTCGCTGCTTCGCTTTGGGTGGGAGGGTTTCTATATCGTTTTGTAACATTGGTAGAAATAGAAGTTGGATTGTAGTTTCGCAAGGTTTTCCGATGTTTATCGTACAGTGTTTGCAAATTCGATAACGTGTTTTGTTCACAGCTACAATGATTTATATGTATCGGACATATATACAATATAAACGAGTGCCGAAATATTTTTAAAATGAAAAATAAAAATAAAGAAAGTATTGGGTACCTAAAGCAAGAGTGCTGTTATAGTGAGCTAATTATCTGAGTTGTGAATACAATCCTTCTGTATAAGTTGACACAACCCGCTACATTGTTTAATTACCAATTAACAAAGCCAGAAACTCTCGAACAGAACGACTCTACCAACGAAACAAAAAGACCCTAAACACTCAAAAAACATTCCTAAACACCGCCTTAGCACCCCTGAACAAAAAACAACAACGAAAACTTCCTCCACTAAGAATCTCAAAGCAAAAGCCGAAAGGCGAGCTCCGAAATAAAACCACCTCGAAAGAAGCTACACACGCGGCTAGAAAACTTCTCTCCTATAAACACTGAAATCCGTGTTTCCTTATATCAAAGCGGAATCTCTCCCTCTCTCGCGCTCCCTTCCTTCCCCCTAATCAGCGCATTCTCGAAATCTCTACGGACTGCACTATAGCGTTCGCGCGCGTGCGCGCAGGCCTTCCGGAATTCAGAAGAGCGCGCGCGCGCGCCTCCCTATTATCGGCTCCCTATCTCGCGGCTGCTCTCTCTTTCTCTCGCTTTGCGAGCCGATCGCGGACGTATTGCGCGGCTGGCCGTAAGGTACGAGCTAATCAGGGGCACTAAAGCACGATAGCCCGAGCTGTCGCGCGCAGGCAGCAGCAGCTATACAGAGTAGTATCATTTGCGCTCCGGTTGCTGCCACATTTGTCGTAGGTGGTCTCTACCCAGCGAAGCCTCCAACGTGTATATATATGTCTGTCTCTAGTTTATATACGTGCGAGGTTGTGAGAGTGCACGGAGCTCTTTTCCTCGCGACTCGACACCTCGGCGCTCCTTTTGTGCACCGGCGACCGTCGTCGACGGTTCTTTTTCTGTGGTTGTCTGTGCTCGTGTGTGTGTGTGTTGAGCAGGAATTCACACCTCGGCGCTGGGGAGGATCAAATTAATTTTGATTTACGATCGAGTATTATGGAGGTGTTATTGAAACGTGATTTTAATTGAGAAAAAGTCTCGTTCGATGTGTGAATATATACTTGGAGAGTTTTCCTTAGCGTGTTGCGTGTATATCTGTCGAGTACGGCTATAAATTTTAATTTTTTCAAAATATCATATCTATTGTTAAACATTATAACGTCATTAAGAGTGAACCGTGGTTTATTAACGTTAATAACGATAACGCCGATGATTTATATATTACCTTAATTTTGTAAAATCGCAATTCTTATATCCCTCTTTGATCTAATCATCTCACGTGATACTATATCATTACACAAAGCGTTCTCGATACCTATATAATTGTCTAAATAAAAGAACAAAATTTCACTGATTCAGCAACTCTCAGCACACTTCGATTTATTTTCTCTATGTAACCGCACAACCCTCTCATTACACCCATTTTCCTCTCGCGCGCGCGGGCGCCTCGCACTTCCCGGTCCTTTTCCATCAATAATTACGCGCAGCTGCCTACCTCGTCCGAGCGCGAGCATACATCACACACACATTTCTTCCCTTCCGCCTTTCCTCTCGCTCGTTTTCGCGCGCTCGCCCCCTCGCTCGCTCCGTCATTGTCTTACATTTTTCAGAGCCAGCTCTCGCGGAGAGGCGGGCGTCGGCCGAGCGCTCGCCGAGAGACTTACGTGCGCGGAGGTGCGCGTTAACGAACCGCCGACCCGCGAAAAGTCTTCCTCTCTCTTTCTCTTTCTTCCTCTCTTTGTATATACATATATATATAAAGAAAGAGAGAAAGAAACGGAAAGTGTCTTCGCCGAGGACGATAAGATCGGCCATCGGGTAATTTAAGGATCAATTAGACCCTGGCGCGCGATTTTCAGCGCCCGACGACGATTTATCGCGTTTGAGAGTCAGAGTGGGGAGGAGGTGGACGAGTCATTGTGTAGGAAGCGCGCGAGCGCGTGGATTTGTACGGCTGGTAAACAATCGGACGCGAGTGACGCGAGGAGCTTGGAAATGCGAATTAATGAGTCGCGCGTATATGTACTCGCGGAAAAATATGGCCTTATCTCGTACGCGGATCTATATACGAGCGTTATACGCGGGGTGACGATATTGTAATTATATGCGAATTAAGTATTCGAAAGTTATGGAGGAACTATTGTCTATGCTTGAGTGAGATATGTATTGAAACTTTCTTCGGGATTCTTTTAGCCAAAGACAAATGCAAATAAATTTCGCGGTACTAGCTCAACAATTTAATTGAGACAGGGAAAAATTAGCTAAGTAGCGTGTATAATGAAAATGTTATTTATTGCTATCTAGATATGCTTAGGCAGCAGGATCAATTGCACGTTTTACATATAGGTTCTTCTTCGGGTATTAAATAATCTCTAACAAAGGATTTCATTTTTCCTACATCTGTTATATACGTTAACATTTTATATACATACCCTGTTTTCACTTTCATCCACAATGAAAGGTATAATACAACGTAATCACATAACTAATGCAGTCCATTTCCTTTGAAGCATATAATAATAAATTACGACGATCAAGGAAAATCATCCTAAGCATTTTAAGCGGGCACGCGCAAACGATCTCCTCTATCAGGGAGAAAAAAGTGCTGGCACTTAGAGCGGAAAAGTATCGCGAATCGACGTCGTTGTTCGTGTATACGAGCTAGCGAGCGAGCGATCCGTGAAACAAGGATCGCCGCTCGCGCACGCGCGAGGCCAAAGCGCGGGAGGTAACGGTAGGGAATGATTAATAAAGATGCGCGAGCACGCGTGTCACCGGATATGAGGCCCACACGCTCGATCGGTCGTCGCTTCTCTCTTTCTCTCCTCTTCTTCTTCTTCTCCTCCTCCTCCTCCTCTCTGTCTCTTGTCGTTCCTTTATTTCCTTTTCTCCCGAGGCTTCTTCCATCGCGGGAGGATACACATCCACTCTCGTTTTGGCACTGCCAGTGAGGAGGGAGAGAGCCTCGTTCTTTTTATTTACGATTTATTCGAGTAATTTCCCGGGTATTTTTAAATTGATTGGAATATTTTAGAGTATTGCTCGTGATGTATACTGCGATGAATTATTTATATAGGATCGGGTAGCGTCGTTCCGTGTGGTAGTAAAAGTGATTGCAAAGTCGTGAGTATAACGAAAGTATTTGTACATTTTTCATATCGAAACTTAATTTTCGAAATAGAAAAAATTAACAAAAATTGAATTTGTTAATCGCAATTCACTATTTTCAGTTTTAATGAGAAAGGCATTGAATAAGTTGAACATCTTTAGGTGCTTTTGTTACCATTTCATATAAATATATTGATGATTTGGTATAGATACCAAGAATTAACTATTTCGTAGTCGCAGGTAGTTAATTTTAAGTCACTAAAAAAATATTCTTTTCTAATCATCAGCAAATGTTTGTATAGTAACTATCTTCTTCTATGGAATACCCAATTCAATTACTTATCCCATACTTCAAAATTGACTCTAATGAAATTCAATTGAAAATCAAGACTCAAGCGTGGTATATATAACGTAGGATTTCAGCACCGCACAGCCTCGCACCTTTACCTTTCCTTCTTACGTGCACGCGCGCGCCAACGAAATCCTCGCGCTCGGCGCGCGCGGATCTGCGAAATACACGAAATGCCCATTCGCACGCGTGTAGCGCGCTCGCTGCCGGCGGGATCTTCGGGAGGCCGCGATTGCAGGCGCGTGTAGACACACACGCGTACAGAGCGTATATAGGCGCAGAGAGATAGGTTATACGAGAGTGCACGGCCACGGACGTCTGGAAAAATGCGCCTCTGCCCTCTTTTCGTGCCGACACCGCTGTGCGCCCGTTGTGTATAGGATCGCGGCACTCGCGGGAATTGGCTTTTGTTTTATATAAGGGAGAGAAGTGGGCTTGTCGATGCCTCGAGTGAAATTTCGTTGATTCGATTTGCGTTCGAGTTTTAACTTGATTACAAAATTTTTAAACATTTAAATATTATGAACAGTTTATAGTTTTATAATAATGATTCTATTAAGGCCATTGTTTATTCTTTTAAAAAATACAGAAGGAAATAATGGAATTCGTTAGAATGAAATTTCGAATTTCCAGTAATTTTTTTGTAAACTTTAATGAAATAATGAAATACCTAGTTGCATTGTTAATTTAGGTCAGACTAACATTACACTGGTTTTAAAATAAAAAAATTCATGTGCTAAATTAAAACAATAGCATTCACATTGTGACAGAAATAATAAGAAACAGAATCATGTGCATAATGAGTTTGAAACGTAAATAATAAAGCGTGTAATTAGTTACTTTTTGTACCTGTAGAATATCTTTTTATTATAAACTTTAAAGTAGCATTAAACGACATCGAATGAAAATATCAAAATACTTGAAAAGAGCGTAACCAGAACCCGAGAAAAAGTGTACCCCGCGTCAATATCCACAGAATTTTTTCGACCCAAACGCGACTTCCGCTCGACGATGCTCGCAAGAACGCGCACAAAATCGTCGTCAGCATGTATATATATACATATATACATATATATATATATATACGAACGGACGTGTAGGTATATCGGAGAGACGTTATACGAATCGAGGCGCGCATGAATATGTAGGACGTTCCAAGTTGACGCTATAGGGAAAAAAAAGAATCAGCACGCACGCACATACACACAACCGCACGCGCACTCGTAGCTCGCGCTTCGAAGGGAGGAAGAGGTGCATAAGAAGATAGAGAGAAAGAAATAGAATAAGAAGAGCGGTGGGGGCGGGCGCGATACTCGAGGCGCATAATAATCGCCGGGTCTCTCTCTCTCGTGCCGATACTACAGCTGCGAGAGGCGGCGGCGGCGGCGACGAGTTTTCCATCGGTGCGCGCGGGTGGCTCGTTTGATTTACGCGTTTACCTCGCGCGGAGGAGGCAAGCTTTGAGGAATACCGTGAGCCGATGAAATATACGAGCTTGCGCGCGCGTGCAGCTGCTGCCGCTGTTGGGCTGCAGTTCCTGCGTGCGCGCGCGCTGACACTTTATGCGAGTGGGCTGTGCGCAGCGACGGGATAAGTGGCGAAAAATCGAGTGTATAATGGGAGTAGAGGCTGATAGATCGAGCTTCGTGATGAAGAAATCCAGGAGGTTTTGTTGCCAATAAAACTTACTCAATGGAAAATCAGTTGACATTTGCATTATAGAAAATATCAAGTTATGACGACGTTTTATGTGCATTGTATTATACATAAAATTAAGATTTTTCACGATAAATTACGAATTTTTGTTTGGTAAAATTCTAACATATATTTATGTACGTAAAAACAAATTTTTCTTTATAAGTATGCTCGAGTTTATAATTGAAAAATGTTGCGCAATAATCTCGTTGAATATTAACACTTTTTCACTGCGCCAAACAAGAATCACGTTTTCCAAGAAAGAATATCAAGGTCTGAGCGAGAAAATTAACATATTATTCGTTAATTCAATCAGGAGAGAATCAATCAAAGTACATTGTGCTGTCGATGAAACAGCTCAATCAGTGAGATAAGTTTTCATAAATACAGCATTTTAATACCTAATATGTTGCACTTCAATGAGAGCTTGTATACATTAAGATTCGAATTATATATTTATGGCTGTAATTAGTTGATCATGTGGTAATCTTACCTGGCAGGCGATAAAATAACAAAACCACGCAAGCAGATATTAAAAAATACTGCGATTATTCTCATTTGTTCAACAAAAGGTATTTTAGTACTACAACTCTAGCCTTGCAATCAAAATGATTAATTTTTCCCTTACACTTTTTAGTTGTTGTTGTATATATTACAACTAAAAATTGCGCATAATCATGTAAAACCAGTGCAATCATTTGTTATACACATTCCAAACGAGACAGCGCGCCTAGGTCCCGGAAAAAAGGGAGGGCCCCGTTGGCCGCTATATACAGACCGCAGCGCGTCTCGCTCGGCAGGACCACTGCAGCCCCGCGCGCTATTACGAAATTCCCGGCTAGCGCGTTTCGAATTGAAATATCAACGAACAATGGGCAATAAATGGCTTTTAAAAGAGGCCCCCGGCTTGCTGCGCGAGCGCGGAAACGCGTGAAATGTCGTGTGAAATACAAGAAAGTGAACACTTTGTACTTATGCATGAGTCGTGGTGTATATATGTGTGTGGAAAGCAGGCAGGCGAAGCGGGCGCCACTATGAGCGCGCGCGAACAATGTTTGTTTTATTGAATCTCGCCGCGTTATTAGAAAGATAACTCCTCGACACGGAGCGCGTAGGAGGCGGCACTGTAATACCTTCTGTTCGATTTGCATCTTGATTTTTTTTTCGCACACACTCGCGTATAGAAGCGAAAGATAATAATGGCTTGTTTAACTGCGTTAGAATATCTATAAACTAGAAAATGGCTTTTCCAGAGAGCAGCTGCAAGATAAGTTTATGTGCTCTTGCAAAAGCAGCTAATTTAATATTTTTCTATGTTTAGTTCACTGAAAGTAAAATATATTTTGAATAAAATAAATAATTGCATTTGAAGGTACCATAAACCACGTGCGATCGAGAAATTCGAAATTTTCCATCGCAGACTGTAGCCACGTATACGGTAGTGCGCGGGATTCGCAATCGCTCCGGCTACCAATCGGCCGATAATTCACGTTGCGCGCCTCCGTCGGCGACGTCGATAGCGATAACGGGGGTAGCCACTCGTGGAGGACCTTCGATAAGCCTGTGGTAGCGCAGATTTCATCGAGAAGCGTCCGTCTCTCGCGCCTCGAACGGATATTTCTTCTCCCCGAGAAATATACGTTTCCGAGAAACAGTTATTCGATACAGAAAATTGAAACAATCTATTTGCAATTATCGTCGGTAAAAGTATAAGAAAAAAAAATGTAATAGAAATTTTAGTTTGGAGTTTGAAGTGTAGAAAAAGGATATACGAGTAGTTCGAATGAAAATACGGTTAAGAAA